>PVIA01006231.1:0-100782 GCA_004024845.1 Tonatia bakeri | reverse complement strand
AAAAAAAAAAAAAAAAAAAAAAAAAAAAAAAAAAAAAAAAAAAAAAAAAAAAGAACAGAATATCCAAGGACTGTGGGATGAATTCAAAAGGAGTAACATATGCATAATGGGAATACCAGAAGAAGAAAAAGGGAAAGGAACAAAATAAACATTTGAAGAAATAATGACTAAAATTTCCTAAAATTAAAGTCAGATATAAAACCACAGATTCAGGGAGCTCAGAGAACATGAAGCAAAGCAAACAAACAAAAACAGAGACCAAAAAAAAAAAAAAAAAAAAAAAAAAAAAAAAAAAAAAAAAAAAAAAAAAAAAAAAAAAAAAAAAAAAAAAAAAAAAAAAAAAAAAAAAAAAAAAAAAAAAAAAAAAAAAAAAAAAAAAAAAAACCCACTCAAAACTATACATAGGCATATCATTTTCAAGCTACAGAGATAAGGAATATCAAAAATAAGGAAAATATCCAAAGGAAGTTGGAGGGAAAAAATACCTTACCAATAAGGGAACAAAGGTAAAAATTACATCTAACTTCTCAGAAAACAGGCAAGCAAGAAGAAAGTGGTATGAAATATTCAAAGTGTTGAGAGGAAAATTCTATCAACCTAGAATTTTGAACCGTGTAAAATTAGCCTTCAAAAGTGAAGAAGAAATAGATCTTCAGGCAAACAATAATTGGGAGAACTGTTGCCAATAGACCTACATTGCAACAAATGTTGAAAGTTCTTTAGGGAAAGGAAAAATAATATAGGTTGGAAACTGAGATCTACGTTAAGTAAGAAGAAGTAAGAAGTGAAGGTAAAATAAAAACTTTTATTTTTCTTATCCTAAAAACAAAAAAGACAGTGGGAATATTTATTCTGACAAATTAGACTTGAGGATAAGGAAGAATATGAGAGAGATAACGACTTATATAATTATAATGAGATATATTCTTCAAGAAGCCATAACAATCCTAAATGTCTCTGAACCAAACAATAGAATTCCAACATACATGGAGCCAAACCAGGAAATAGATAAATCCACAATTATAGAGAAAACTTCAGTATTGCCTAAAAATACTGTCAATTAACTTGACTTTATTCATGCTATAGAAACTCAAGCGTGGAGTTATACATGATCATGGAGTATCCACCAATACAACCTAACAAAATTTTAAAAATAGAAATAATGCACTATTCTTTAAATACTCTATAAATACTTATAACATAGAGTATTTAAATGAGAAATCAATATCAGAAATATATGTATAAAATCTCCAAATGCTTGTAAATTAAATAATGCAGTACCAAATAGCCACGAATGGCACAAAGAGACAATATCAAAAGAAAAATGCTTTTAAATATTTTGAATTTAATAAAAACTAAAATAAAGATTGTCAAAATTCACTAGCAGGAAACTTTTGGCTTCATGTGCTTAAGTTAGAAGGGAAGAAAGGTCTAAAATATAATCTAAGTCAGCACATAAGGAACTAAAGAGGGGTCAGTTAAACCTTAAGCAAGCAGAAAGAATGGATTCAATGTAAGTGTAGAAATAATTGAAATTCAACAGAGATGACCAATAAAGACAAAATCCACTCATTTGAAAAGAAAAATAAAATTAATCTTTAGCCAGTATGATCAAGAAAAAAATAGGGAAGACACATATTATCAATGTGAGGGATGAAAGTAGAAACATCACTTCTGATCCTGTAGACACTGAAGAATAATAAGAGGAAAGTATGAACAACTCCATGTTCATAAATGCAATCAATAACTTAGATGAAAGGGACCACTTCATTGAAAGTCCCAACTACCAGAACTCATTCAAAAGAAAACTATTACTTGAATGCATTCCATCTATTAAAGGAATTGAATTTGTAGTTAAAATCTTTTTAAAAAATGTACCTCAGAACCCAAAGGTTCCACTGGTGACATGGAATGGAGGAGAGGTCTTGCAGACACCACACTGAGGACTATCATGAACAGCCTACGGGCAGCATCACACTCTACGTTGTAGGCAAAACATGGCAGAGCTCGCTCTGTGCCCTGATTATACTTTCCATTACCCCAGGGCTAAATATTTCTCAAGTATAAAGGATAGGAAGATACGGAATCTCAAACCTATTCTCTGCAATAGAATTTCTCAGAAATCCTCTAAAGAGAAAGTGACATTGCCAGGATAATTTTGAAGAACATTTTATTTAGCTACAATCCTGCTGTCATTTTCTATATGTTTGGTGTTTCTCTCCCCTTTTGATTAATAGAGACATTCTCATAAATAAAAGATCTTGGTCTCTTGAAACTGTCTGTCTTGCTCTCTTATTTCCCCTGTGAAGTCATAATCCCCCATTTGTGACATCACAGTCTTTCCACTGCAATCAACAGTGATGTTTCGAGCTGGGGATTAAATGCTTCAGAAGAAGAAGACTTTACAAGAGCAGAGGGACTCTCAAGGAATAAAGATCCAATTAGCATGTAAATGCCCTTTTTAATTAAAAAGAAGAAGAAGAAGAAGAAAATCAAGGAATGAGTAGACAGTCCCAGGATGGGAGTGGTTTTCTTTGAAATAATAAATCTAGCCTTCCTCTTCACTCTCCTCTTTTACCACCCCCCCTTGAGTGAATGAATATTTAATGTTAAGAAAACATTAAAGGTAGACAAAGTCTGTGAACTGTATATACGAGTATTGTTCATCTGGCCTAATTTCTGGGCCTATTGACCAGCGACATTAGAAAACGGGCTGCTACAAGAAATAATTGTGGTCCCAGACACACATCAGTTGGCTTCGACTTCCATTCCAACAGCACTCTGTGCCAGCCTTCATCTCTACCTCTGTTCCTAAGCCATCCTTTAGTTTCTTAAAATCTCAAAGCTCCTCTCCACTTCAGAACTTCTCTATATGCTATTCCTCCATCCAGGAATACTCTTCCTCCACGTGCTTTGCAAACATTGTCCCATTGATCATTCAAGTCCACACCTCAGTGCTTCTTCCCCTGAGAGGCCTGCGATGGCCCCTTGATACTTTCCTCTGTACTAGGACCTTGATACTTTAGCACCTTGACACTTTCCTTGCAAGCGTCATAATGCTATTGTATGTTGGCATGTTTGATATTTTTGCATGCTATCCAAAGTTCTTTAGTAAGTTCTGTGTTTTATGAATGTAAGCAACACAGCTGTTCACTGCTGCTCTATAATGCATAGGACGAAGCCTGGCACACACACATAAATATATTAAGTTTTTACAAAAGTAAAACTAAGGATATATGGTCACCTTTGGAACTCTGTAGAAGAATCACTGCTTTGAATAGAAAATCAAAAGGCTTCCAAATCTGTGTCAAATTCGACATCGTTATAGCTCCTGAAGTAATTCTCCTGGTTGCTCTCATCACATGCCCTCTGCTCCCAGGAGCTCCATGATAACCTTGTAAAGTAGAAAATGAGTATTGATAGGGAAGTCAGTCAAGGAGGGGCCTCCCTCTAGGCATTCATCATTTACATGTATTTATGGGGCATATATATATATTGACCAAATAATTTATCACCTAACCAGAACTCCTTTATGTGTGAAAGGGGATGCTAGTTATAATTGTGCTAGGATCATGGGCATAAACCGGTACTTTTTCAAGCTAATTAAAACATATAATTGTTACTTTATGTATCAGATATTGTGGTACATCTTAGAGAGCATACATATAAAAAGGAATTACTTCTTACCTTTAAAGTTTATAGAGTATATTGAAAAGGTATTTAATCGTTTATATACATTTATAACTATAAAGTGATATTTTTAAAGTTGTAGCTGAAGAGTTTTAGGTATTGAGTGAATCTATACAGAAATCAGTAACTGTTTCTAAAAATACAAAATTATGTTAACCAATAGACCAATTTTTCAAATAACCCCATTGTAATATGATTTAAAAAATCATTAAACTGCCCTGGCTGGTGTGGCTCAGTGGATTGAGTGCCAGCCTGTGAACTGAAAGGTCACGGGTTCAGTTCCCAGTCAGGGCACATGCCTGGGTTGTGGGCCAGGTCCCCAGTTGAGGGTGTGCAAGAGGCAACTGGTGTGTGTATCTCTTGAACATCACTGATTCTCTCCTTGTCTTTCTCCCTCCCCTCCCCTTTCTCTAAAAACAAATAAATACATTCATTTAAAAAAATCATTAAACTATTCTACATCAAGGCTCTAAACCAACTTATGGCTACGGGGTCTACTTGCAACACAAAGAAAGAGAAAGGAGCTGAGGACTATGTGTACTTTCATATCATTGAAGTCTTATCTGTCAAACGAGATACCAATGGCAAAAGACTTTGTTCTTCTCCTGTCACTGAATATACAGTCAGTAGTTTCTAAGGTCCCAGCACATGCTCAGTCCCATTGTGTGGATGCATTCATTGTTGAACCAGTTCTAGGCACAGAAGAGCATTTTGTTCTGCTCTGCAGATATACAGTGAGGGCAGTAAGACGATATGGCCTCCTGCTTTTTTTTTTTTTTTTTGTAAAATCTGATATCACAGAACTTACAATTCTAGGCATGGATTTAATGCTACAAAAACATTGGCCCATCACTGAAAAAAACATACTATATTAAGTAGCACAACGTGGTCCAAATTGTGCCTGAATTCAGTCTATTAAATTTTATCCAAAGGTGTTGTTTTTTCAGAATTTTAAACCTGAAGGAAACAAAGTCAAGTTAGACTTCAAAAGATAGCATATGAGGAAACTTTACCTCGGAAGAAAGAAACAATTTGTCACATACTCAAAAGTAGACTTGTGACAAAACTTAAACATCCTGAGTCGCAGTTGAGAGTGCTTTTTATGCTGCCTCTCATTAGTCAGTTCCCTCATTGTGGCAAAATATGTGATTGGTGCCTGCTATCAATAATTTAGTGTCTAAAGTTTTCTGCAACTTTAGGTTTAAAGAAAAATATTTCTGGTACCAATGTCTCCTCAGATGTAAAGAATGGCTGTATCCCCCCTCTATCTATGCACGTAGAAGTCTTTAACATTTATGAGGATCAAGTACTTTCAAAAGGATCCATAAATGTCACTGATCTTCAGCTCTTATTGCCTCCTAACCCAAGGTATAAGAAATCAGAACCCTAAGGCAAAGCAGTGAAAGCTTAATTGCTCTAAAAGTATACATCCTATTGTATTTTCAATTTGGCCCTAAGAAATTTAGGCAATCTCAAGCATTCAGGGAACTAAGAAAAGAAATTATCTTTAAGGAAGGATGAGAAGGTGCTTAGTTATTTCTTTACTTCCCAGCATGTCCCTATTAGAGATGGTGTCTGGGGATTTGGCCAGCACTCCTCCAGTGGCAATTTTTACCATCTCAAATCATCATCAATATCATCATCATTAATGACAACAACTAATATTCAATGTGCCAAGCACCACTCTAAGTTGATATACATTTATGAAATTAAAATGGCAAAAGTTCTGTAATACAGGTACTATCATTATTCTGCTTTTGCATATAAGAAAATTATAGCTCAACACACAGTTGTAGTTACTGAGAACACAAAGACGTAGCTGTGGTCAGGCTCCTCTGTCATGCATAAGCTGCTGTATGTGTTTTTCACTGATTTGTGGATGGATGACTTAAGTGATAAATCTGTTAGGTGCTATGGAGTTCTTAAAGGAAAAGATGCCGTGTTTGCAAGGGCAGTCAGGGAAGGCTGCCAAGATAAGTTTGTCCTTAGTTTGCTCATGAAGTGAGGAGGATGTTACTGACATACATGAGGGATTTCAAAAAAGGTGACCAATTGTGGGGAAATATATTAGAAGGGTTGTGATATAAATGGTTGGAGTAGGGATGAGTGGACTAGATTTACAGCAATGGAAGATTTATGTGAAGCAAAGAAATGATGATAATAATAATGTGTAAAATATACATGTCAGCAATTAGGACAGCTGGGGGCCCTCATTAAAAATATTCCACCAACCAATTGGGTGACTAAGTAACTTTCTCATTTGTAAAATAAAATAAATTAACGAAATGATCTCTAAAGTTCCGCAAGTTTTTAACTAATTCTGTGACTTTATACCATAATGAAAATAATTTTTTTGTTTTATCTTTATTTTACTTCTTTTTTCTTTTTAAAATATATTGTATTGATTATGCTATTGCAGTTGTCCCATTTTTTTTCTCCCCTGTTTATTCCCCTCTGCCCTGCACCACCCCTCTCACCAACATTCTTCCCCTACTTAGCTCATGTCCATAGGTCATGAGTCATAAGTTCTTTGGCTTCTCCATTTCCTATACTATTCTTAACCTCCCCTTGTCTATTTTCTACCTACCAATTATGCTTCTCATTCCCTGTACCTTTTTCCCCATTCTCCCCCCTCCTCCTCCCCACTGATAACCCTCCATGTGATCTCCATTTCTGTAGTTCTGTTCCTGTTCTAGTTGTTTGCTTAATTTGTTTTTATTTTTTCTTAGGTTCAGTTGTTGATAGTTGTGAGTTTGTTGAAATTTTACTGTTCATATTTTTGATGATCTTCTTTTTCTTAGATAAGTCCCTTTAACATTTTGTATAATAAGGGCTTGGTGATGATGAAGTCCTTTAACTTGACTTCATCTGGAAAGCACATTATCTGCCCTTCCACTCTGAAGGATAGCTTTGCTGGATAGAGAAATCTTGGATGTATGTCCTTGTCTTTTGTGACTTGGAATACTTCTTTCCAGCCCCTTCTTGCCTGTAAGGTTTCTTTTGAGAAATCAACTGATAGTCTTATAGGAACTCCTATGTAGGTAACTGTCTCCTTTGCTCTTGCTGTTTTTAAGATTGTCTCCTTCCCTTCACTGTTGGTTCCCTGTGTACTTTTCTTTATTTCACTTTGCATAGCCTTCACTTTTTTCCTCTATTTTGCAACCATACTCAAGCATTTCTGTGATCATCTTGATTAGCAGTGTTTTGAACTGTGCATCTGATAGGTTGGCTATCTCTTCATCACTTAGTTCTATTTTTGGAGATTGATGTGTTCTTTTATTTGGGACATTTTTTTTTTTGTCTTGGCATATCTGTTAATTGTAAGGGGCAGAGCCTTAGGTATTGGCCAGGGCAGGACAACCCAGGTTGCTGCATTGTGGCACTATATGTGGGGGAGAAGTCCAAGAGAGAACAATGATGCTTGTTCAGCCCTCTGGCTACTTTCAGTCACTTCCCTTGCTACCGGCAAGCAAATTGGGCCCTTCCGGTGCTGATTCCCAGGTGGGTGTTGTGTGTGTGTGTGTGTGTGTGTGTGTGTTTGTTTTTTTTTTTTTTTTTGGTACATTCTAGGACTCTGTGGGCCTCTCCAACAAACTCTCCTGTGAGGCTGGGAGTTCCTCCCACCACCATAACCTCCACAGGTTTTTACAGTTAGAGATTTTGAGTCTTTATTTCCCCACGCTGGGACCCTAGGTTATGTGGCCTGTCTCACTCTCCAGTTGTTCCTCCTGGTTTATCTGCATACAAATATAGGAACACCTGGTCCTCCAGCCACTGCCTTGCTTGCTGGGTCTTCCAGCTCCGCCTTGCCAGTCATCCTCTCTGCCTAGCTTCCTGTTTCCACCCCTTCTACCAGTCTGGATGAATGTTTCTCCTTTAACTCCTTGGATGTCAGACCTTCATGCAGTTCAGTTTTTGGCAGTTCTGGTTATGTTTTGTATTTATATTTGTTATTGTCCTTCTTTTTGTTGGGTGAGGAGGCAAAGTATATCTACTTATGCCTCCATCTTGACCAGAGGTCTAATTCTGAAAACAGGTATGTAATTCTTCATATTGCTGATGAATAAATTGAGGTCCTATAGAAATAAAGTGACTTGCCAGGTATCACACCAGCTGAGTAACCAGTAAGTATCAGAAGTAAGTGTAGAATGCAGGTCTTATAACATCTAGCTCTCAGATGGAGAGTACAAAACAAGAAACGGTTTGGGGACATTACTTACCACATTCATTATTCTTAATGGTAATATGGCTAAACATTGAAATAAATTTAATAAAATTTTAATTTCATACAGAATCACTCATTTAAAAGGTTTGTTGTTTGTTTTTGGTTTTTAGTAACCTATCAACAGCTAATGTTAGAATGCTTGTCTGCCTCTCCTTCACTTTTTGTTTTTTACTTTTTGCTTCTTTCTTTATGACAGAATTTTGAACTTACTAGAACACTGGGATAACCCAGGCTGAGAATCTGTTATTATTTATATTAAATAGCATCTCCCTTTTTTGCTGTGTCTTCTATACCATGTGAAAGAAGAATCATATTCCTCAAAGATGATGTAGCTTGGGCTGTGTTTGAAAAAAAAAGGAAATGAAAGAAAGGGGGAAAAATAATACTGATCCTGCAGTTGTTCACAGTGAGGTTCACCCATCAGAGCTGAAAATAACCTATATTTTATTTCCCTTATTTTTAGAAAACTGCCGTGGACACAGGGGTGGCCGAGTGGCCAGCTGTGCCCTGAAATGCCTGAAGCCATTGCAATCAGTGCTCCGCTGTCTGAGGCTCCCAAAATGAAACACTTTGAACACTCATTCAAAGGTGTGAAAGCATGAAATTGGCACAATGGCAGAGACCACAGCACTTCCTTTTTTATTTTTTATTTTTTTGCACTGCCTTCTGCTTCCTTGTCTGCCCTTTCTGCTTTCTGTTTCTTGATTCTGACAGTCCTTCAAATGTCTACTTAAAGAGCTGTGGCAGCCTGGGAGAGAACTGGAACGTGTTCTTAGGGAGTCTCTATCTTGAAGTAAAAAAGTTGAGGAGAAAACAGCTGCATTCAAAAACCCTGAAAAAGTAGGCTTAACAATGGATAAGATGAGTCTGGAGAAGCTGATGTACAAAAGTAGGTACATTAGAGGACAGATCACTTATTGGTTCAAATTAAAGTACTTCAGCCTTCATCCCACCTTCCTGGGTGTTTTCTGCACCATTCCAATCCTATTTATCGCTTATTCCTACTCTCTTATGAATACATTCTGCTTAGGACTTTGGGATGGTCTCAACAGATCCTGGTTTGTGTAGTAGAATCCAGTCCAGATCCTGCCATGCTGACAGGCCAATGAGTTTACTGGTATGTGTTATTGCACAGCAACAAGGTACAACAAGTTTGCATTTCACTCAGTGACTGTCTTTGAAAAAGTTGGCCAAAATGAGCCTGCATACCACTGACTCTCCCAAAATTATCACATGAAATTTATGCTCCTCTGTGTGTCTATCCATTCTCTCAAGAAGAACCTCTGTCTTCTTTTTTGACCAGTGTTTATTCAAGAATCTACTCAACACAATTCCTCCAGGACAGTTTCCTCTGTTCTTGGTTCATGTATCTTAGTGCCTTTTCATATATACAAAGATGGAATTTTGTATCATCCTATGTGTTTTTACTTTACAAAATTCCTTGTGTCCTCATAATCCTTCCCTCCTTTATTCCATTTCTTGTGGTATCCAGGACCATCTCAGTTTTCTACACCAGGGATGGGAAACCACAGTATAACAGTGAAGGATAAAAAAAATTTCATAACTTAAAGTGGGCAAAAGAGGCTTCTGAAGCTCAAAACTCAATCTCTACCATTAACAACAGATGTAGGAAGAATTCATGGAGGTAAGAGGCAGTATTTCTGTTCTGAACTTGATAAATATTAAATGGGTTGGGAAAAAGATAAACATCAGAGAGGAAATATGAATTAGATGTTGGCAACTGTCCCTAAGAAGGGACAATACTTCTATAAGACTAAAGGTACTAATTATAACACCAAGTAAATGGAACATCAATGCATATATTAATTGTAACACAGGTGGATCTGTTCACTGTTAGACCATAGCCATTTCGTATGCTCTCTCCTTTCTCACCCTTACACCTCTCTGAGATACATACTGACCCCATCCTGGGATGACAGTTGTCTGTGTGCTTATTCTCTGTGCTTGACTATAAGTCATTTGAGATGAAAGACTGTCTCATTTATCTTTGTACCACCCATGATCATTTACCACAGCCGGCTCTTAGTTGCAGCCCAATAAAATAAAGTTGAACCCCAACCAGAGTGGCTCAGTTGGTTGAATGTTGTCCCTCAAGGCTAGGAGTTGCTGGCTCAATTCCCAGTCAGAGCACATGTGTAAGCTGCAGTTTCAATCCCTGGTCCAGGTATGTGCAGGAGGCAATCGACCAATGTCTCTCTCTCTCTCGCATTGATGTTTCTCTCCCTCTCCCCCCCTCCCCCTCTCTCTAAAAATAAGTAAATCCAAGTCTTGTAAAAAGTTGAATGTTTATTCAATGTTTTGACCATTTGATACATTCAGACAAAGGACTGACCTTCCTGTGTGTCAGCATTGATCTTTCGTACACATGTGTGAATGTATTTATGGGTGTGTGCATGTATGTCTGTATGTATTTATACATGGAAGGGATGAAACCAGGAGAAAAAATTAATTTATTTAATAATGTATCATTTAGTATGTTTGAGGATGCAAAAAACATAAAATATGCTTTAAATTAGCATTTAAAAGGAAGAAAAATAAGTTTCTTAATAACAGTAAGTACCCGGCTCTATTACTAGGTTAATTGACTGACTTCATGTTAACATGTAAATTGTGTCACCTCCGTCCTTTGCACATTTCTGTTTTTTTACACATTGCCTTTGTTTTTGTCCAGTGTCCTTTATTGTCACACATGGCAACCTCAGTCCTAAGTATCACCTCCAAGAATACGATGTGAAAGATGAGATGAACTGTTTCTTCCTCAGGTCCCTTTGTAAGAGTAAAAGAACCACTCAGAAAAACTCCCCAGTAGACCACCCCTCACAGTGTCACTGGCCACATGCAAACACTAACTTAGTTCCTGGCAAAGACACTGGGACCACCACAAATTGCTTAAATTGCCAGGATTTATCTGAGTCCCACTGGGGAGGGTTGATTTTTTCAGAAAAATGGGGTTTTACCTTCAAGGAAGACAAGAGTAGTGGCAAGAGTGTTTGCTCAATATAAAAGTAATAGTAACTATAACAACTATAATGATAGTAACTAACGTTTGTTGAGGAGTTACTCTATTTGAGACCCTGTGCTGAACAGTGAAGTATAGGACCACATTTAATACACATGGCAACCCTGTAAAGATAAGTATGCTGAAATTCAAAGAATTGAATAGATATGTCCAAGGTTACACAGATAATAAATGACACAGGAGAGCAGAGATTTAAAGCAATGGCTGTCTGTCTCCAAATCGTTTCTGATGTTCCACAGTGAAGACAATGAAAAAGCAAATGCTTTTGAAGCCTAGATAGAGTTGTGTTTTATGAATTTAGTGAATTATTTGCTAGAGCTACCATGGCCACTTTTTTAAAACATGTAATAGGGTCATCTAAACATAGTACTTGCTGATTGTAAACTTTCTTGTAATAGGAATATAAAAGCTGCTTTCAAGTCTCTCTCCCAGCCTTTCCATTAATGATCTGTTTTAGGGTCACTCAAAATCTGGATTTCTTTGTCAATTAAATTGAGTTAGAGGAGGCTAGAAACTGGACATAGTGGTTGAGTCAGTCCATCTAATGCATGAACTTGTGAAATTTTACCATGACTCCTTTCTTCTCCTTAAAGACAAATATTATCATTAAAACATAGCAACGCTGTATCCTCAGACAGTTCTATGCAAATTGCCAAAGGCAGCTTCTGCTGAACTACCCATCACTGGAGCTTCAAACCAGAGCTCAGGTCTCATTTTAAGAGGAGACAATCATTATATGTGGTTGTTATCTTTTTAATGGCCAAACGTATATGGCATCATGAAGTGTTTGAGAGTTTCAGGCTGATCTCTTTATACCCCTCCCCCCAAATCCAAATGCAAACTTTATTCCATTGTTCCCGTCTAGCCGTGGCCTTATCTGTGCTCTCTACTTACCTAGCAGGTGTGAGCAAACTTTGCCTGAGCAAAGTTTGACTCACTGACATCTTAATATCTTTGACTTCCTGACATCTTAATATCTAAGCTCTGTAGCAATTCCAGACCTTGGTACAAAGACACAAGTGCATTCTCGACTTTACACTCACACCTTGGTGTGTAACTGTTCAATGTGTGGAAGACAGTGCTCATCTAAACACCAGGAACACTAGTGGGAGGCCCATTTGACGTTTCTCTTCCAATTATTACCAACTATAGTGCCAAACAAATGACTGGGCCCATGATAGGTGTTCTAGGAGATATTTTCGAATTTATATTAATTTACCATTTACTTAATTCAACAGTCCCGATCCTGGTCTTGGAATACATCCTGAGGTAGATGATACAGCGGTTTGGGCAGGACAGGTGATGGGTGGGATGACACGCTCAATACTGCTAGACAATAAATGGCCTAGAAGTGTAAATGATTCAAATGTAAAATGATTAAACATTTGCCAGCCATAGGACAAAGTTTTGCTCACTATTTTCACTTGCCTGATTTCCTTTCTCTTTTTTATTCCTTATTTATTTTTAGCCCAATGACAGACATTGGCTCCTGTTCAGCAGGGAAACTAATACGAATTCTTAAAATGCAAGCAAACCTGCCAAAATATCCACATTATTTTACTGAATTAAAATACTAAAAGATGCAAGTGAAGAATATATCCATCTACTATTGGATGCATTGATGAAGTTTAAAAGAAATCAACAGATTCACTTGCCTTCATTTACTCTTTTCTGTGGTTCTGTGGCCTCAAGCTGCTTACTGCAAATTAGATTTTGCCTTAATATGCTAATGTTGAATAAGGGAATTGGGCTCTAAATAATTAAGTTGTGAGAAGTACAAAACTAAAGCAATCTATTAATGCAATATGAACATCCCTTGATTATATTTGCAGAATGAATTTACCTGCTTTAAATGGTGAATTAGAATTGAAAGGTAAATTAAAATTTAGAAGAAAATACAATAATAAACCATCGCTATCCATTTTTTTCCCTTTTGCTATTTGAGATGTCAGAGGCTCCACTCAGTTATACTACCACATAAGGGTGCATTGTCACCTCTGGCCACCAGAGATATCTCTTGATTGATAGACTGGCTTTTACCACCATTACCCATCCTCAGCCTGCTTTGTACCTGCCCCGGAGGTGAACTGCAACAATTTCATTGCCGTTAATGGGGATTGCTTTGTTTATAATTGCTCTTATAAAATTGTAGACTGGTGTTTTAGTTTATGTAATTTGAAATCATGTAAAATGTATTGTGAAATATATATATATGTCATAAAACATATATATATATATATATATATATATATATATATATATATATATATATTCTTGCTTTTGTCACTTGGTGGCCCTCTTGGTAAAACCAGAAAAAAATCTTGGGGTCAATATCTCTTCCTTGTGCAGCCCTTTGATGGGACATCACACAGGCATGTAGTGCGTCGTGTCCTTCCCATTGCGCCAGTGAGGAGTTTCATGAGAGACTTTCTCCCCAGGAAAAGGGTTTGGGAAAAAATAAAAAGCACAATTTTTTACTGAATAAGATCCCTAGATATGAGCTGAAGCTGGTCAATGCAAGCAAAGACCATGGAGGGCGTCAGACTTGGGCATTTAGGGTCAGGAGTGCCATTGTCAAAGGCACTGCAGGGTAAAGCTGCACTGGGTCTGAGGGCTAATTTGTGAGTTCAGGGGTCTTTATCTATTGATGCATAGGGTGACCTTACGGTGAGTGATGATGGCTCTCTCCTGAACAGCACAATGGGGGACCCTGAGGCTCTGGACTCTCGCCCTGGATGGGCAGGGAATACAGGTAGGAAGATGGCAGACTTAGATATAAGGTAGGCAGGGGAGCTGAGGGAAGCAGGGGCATTAAAGGAAAGAGAGCTAAGGAGGGGCAGGAAAGAACACAATGCTGGGGCATCAGAGACCTGCTCTTGGGAAGGCCAGCTGGGCCTCCTCTGGTGGGCATGGGAATGTACATGCTTGGAAGATCCCTGACTGTGCGAAGGTTAAGGAAGAAAACAGCAAAGTGAAAAACAACCAAATAAATAAAAGCCAAGCAAATAAAGAGTCATAAATATTTTCTTAATTTTTCATAGTCTCCATGCTATCTATTCTGTTTCCTTGAAAAATTGAATTACGATTCCTGAAAATCACAGCCTTATTGTATTTTTCCATGGCCTTGCCTTAATAGATGATGAATCATTAAGTAGCACCTGTCACAGACAAGAACCCTTTGCAGTCACAGTGCGTTTACACCCTGCAAACTGCAATTAAGCCCATATTTTTGCTTCCCAATCTCTCATTAGCGCAGATTTGAAAAATAACTAACAATGAAAATTTCACATTTGCATATAGAGACTTAATAAATTTACCTTTCCTGACTTGGAAACTGGAAACTGTGAGTGGAAAGAATATGATTCATGGACTCAGAAAGTCTAGGTTTTGAGAGCCATCCCTGCTGTTCTGTTTGGTTTGGTTTTGTTTCATTTCTTTAACTTGAGCAACTGGCTTTTCTCTTCCACGTTTATAAAATGGAGTTAATATTAGCCACTATGGAGTTGCAGGAATAAAATAAAATACATAAAAAGTTGTGTAGTATCTGATACACACACACCCCTACACACAACATTTACATATACTCTTTGTGTATAGTTTATGCATGAAAACCATGTATAGTTAATGTTTTGAAGAGTTCTCTAATGACAGGTACTCAGTGTGCTCCCTGCATCTGCTGGGAGAACTCGCCCTGAGTTCCCAATCAGCACTAAGTTCTATTATTTCAGACTCAGCTAATTTCATGATCACATAGCCCCCTATACTAAGAAGGCAGCCTTCCTGAAGTCTCCATTTATGTTTTCTTCTACCCCCTGGTCATCATCAACTTCAAGTTAAACTCACTAAATCACCACTTCCAGCATAGATTGCCTCTGCTTAAAATCATCCATTAGTTCCTCATTTTCTACTGAATAAGGTTGAGGTAAAGATCTCACTCCTTCCAGGAAAACATCTCTGAATACCCCCCACACATTATTTCATTTTAGTCTGAATTGATATGTGTACAACTCCTGTATGCCTATCACATATTCTGAACTATTGCCGTGAGTTTCTATGTATTATTTATTTTGGGGGGTGAGCAGAAATTGTGTCTTCCTCTCGTGTATCTCCCCTAGAACCTACTCTTTTGCCCTACAAAGTCCTCTCTCATTTTTTATCCTCACCCAAATATATATTTTTAACTGACTTTAGAGAGAGAGGAAGGGAGAAAGAGGGAATGAGAAACATCAATGTGAGAGAGAAACATCAATCAGTTGCCTCCTATATATGCCCCAACAGTGGATTAAACCCTCAACCCAGGTATGTGCCCTAACTGGGAATCGAACTCTCAACCTTTTGGTGTATAGGATGATGTTCCAACCAACCGAGCCACTTAGCCAGGGCAAGTCTTCTCTCATTTTTATTAATATCAGTATTAATAACAATTCCAGGCAAGGCTGAAACCACACATAGTTCTGTGCACCTATTTCAGATGCTTAATTAATCATATTACATAGCTGAAAGAGTCGTTTAGATATGGTAAATTGTCCTTAGTGAAAACAGATTATTTTCTCTTAAATCCAAACATACATACACAGGACTCAGGTTCCTTACCATCATTTCAGAGAGAGACACAGAAATAAGTACATGTAGGTTATGAATGGAGAGAGAGAAAGGGAGAGATGTTATACCTTAACAAAGTTTCCTGCTGTGCTGGCCTTATCATCTGTAAGATGAAGGGATACCATTTCAGCCAATAAAGGTTTTTCTTTTTAAATTTAATATCATCATTACCAGCTAAACTCTCTAAGACTTTCTTATTCACAGGGAAATGAGGGAAACAGGTACCCAATGATCTCAAACCAACATACATTGATGCCTAAAATTTTCCACCCCAGTATCAGTGAAATGGTCTGAATATATACAACCTGAAAAGGTCAAATAGTCCAAGAATATAATTGGACTCAACATCACATTGTAATTAAAGCCGCAGAAGGAGCGTACATGCCACCTTTCTGTCTCTCAAATGCGGAGGGAAACACAGTCTTCACAGACCACAGGAAAATGCACTGATTAATTACACAGTGATGTGATATTATTCCTGCCAGGATAGTCCCTCTGAAATGTCAGAAGGATTAGAAGTGCCACATCTTCCTCCCAGACTCTAATCTTAAAGGGCCCTAGGATGAAAACACAGCAATTACGTTCATAGACTGTGTCAATTTTACAATAGAAAAAAGAGCGTTCCCAACAGCAAATAATTATAGCACTGCTTAATGATTGATTTAACATAGAAAACCCATCTAATTCCTTTTGTCATTACAATCTACAGTACTAACAATCTAACAATGCTGCCTTCGTGGATAGACATTACATTAGCAATAAGAATAATGCTAATACAACATGCAGTTTAACTTGTTATATTGTGAGTTGGCAATGCTCCCCCATACACAGTTATTAGTGTAGCACACCTTCCGAGTGAGACTGAGCAGCTGAGAATTTGCTTTTCAGCATCTGTGCTAATGCAAAAGAGCATTGTAACCCAAAGTAGTCTCCTGCATATTTTATACAGCAAGAGAGAATGTGTTTTCTGTTTTCCTAGGATATAATTCCAAAGTCTGAAAAACGTAAGCCCTAGCAAATCGATTCATGATGATTCTAAATGGATCCCTATGTGGATGACATGCAAATGCAACTCGTGCAAAAGATTACCTATGGAAATCTAGCTAGTCTACAAGTCAATAGGCGTATCACAGTGTGAAGAAAAACAAAACAAAGCAATCAGGAGCGCTCTGTGCTTTTCTGGTGCTGAGTGATAATGGGGACAATAAGATCGTTCCAGAAAATTTAGAATAAAATTATGGAAAAAAAAAGAAAAAATTATGGAAAGTTATCTTTTTTCATGGCATTCCACATAAAATTGTATGGGTGGTTAAGGAGTTTTCAAACCCTTTTTCTATCACTATTTCAGGGAAGAGCTTCAGGTAAACTCTAGCTGCTTAAAGATCTGATTCATTCAGTGGCATTACTGATTCATCAGCTCCATAATTACACATAGTTACAGAAGGCCTACCTGTGTGCGGTGTTGGGAAAACAAAGACAAACAAGGGAGTCAGGCTCCCAGTTCTGCTGGGCAGTGATGGCTGATGGGCACAGGGTCAGCGAACACTGACACACATGTCACTGTGCTGGCTCTGCGTGATCCATCTAGGGAATATGTGAAGATGTGGAGCTCCAGGTTTCATTGGTCAGGTGGAGGCTCAGTTTTGCGGTCAGTAGATCAGCGTGCCTGAAGAATACTTAGGTAGTCAGACTATATATGTTAATCCAGGCTTATTTACTTATTAGATGTGTTTCATTCTGCAAACGAGCTAACCTGTTTGTACCTCATTTACTTGTGTTTAAAACGAGGATAAAATTGAGCCCCCAAATAAGCCATGTGTGAAAGAAAGACAAGTTAGTTCATGGAAACATCTTAGTCCCGTGCCTAGCACACTCAGCGTTCGCTGCTATTCCTCTCACCCTTGTGGGTCTGAACTGTTGTGCTTCAGTGTACATAAATCTCTCTATGCGGACTGTTCCTGAAAGGATACAGTTCAGAATTGTTTTCCATGTTGTTCTTTGGTAAAAATAATGGGAGGTAGTCCTGATAACTGGATACTGTTTGGATGCATCCAGATTTGGGTTCTGCTGCATATGGAACATGAATATGAACCTACCAAATCACTATCACCGATAATGACTCAGTTTCCAAGCAAATCTCTCATTGCTGCTCTCAAATTACAACTTCATCTTTCGAGCTGCTAATAAAAACAGAACTGATTACTTATCTTTAGATACGTCACCTTATTGTGAGAGGACCCTCCTCTGCTGTTTCAGAGGGAACTCCTTGGTAGCTTGTAGAAGAACTGCTGGTAGAATGAGGAAATCAAGGCTTCCTCGGTGGCCCACTATGCGATTGTCTGTGACTGCAGAAAGCCGCGTGGGTTTGTTTACTCTTCTTTGGACTGTATCTTTGTCTCTGTCCCTCCCCCTCTTTCTGTTTCACTCTGCCTCTGTTTTCCTTTTGCACATGGGCCTTCCTTTCAAATTTACACAATCTCATTTTAAAAAATTTCACATTTTCTCACAGGAGGGGAGAAAACTGGCCCCTAGGCACCTTCTTGTTTCTTATAAACTTGGTCTCAAATTTTGCTAAACTATTAATAAAGAGGTTTGGAAGGTATGAAGTTAGGCTCTATATTCTTGAGGTTTCTATGCATGAGGTTGGGGCAGGGGTTGCAATATCAGTTCTGTCTCCACATCAGAAAAAGCAGGCTGTTTTTCATTTACTCAAGATGCAAACATTAGTTTTTCTGAGAGTATATCATGTTTGATTAAAATGTAGTCACTCCATTGGATTATTTTTATAGTGCCCCTTTCAATAACATGCGAAAGAAGAAAAGAATTTCATCACATGGAGAATTTAACCCCTTGTGTCTTTAAAACTGTTTTATTTTTCCTCTAAGAGTGGTGATGTTCCTTTTGATTATATTATATTATTTAGAAGTCAGAATCCTCTCATTTCCTTGGGGAGAGAGCTAGGAGTATGGATTTCCTATAATTCTTTCTACATTGAAATTTGTAATGTAATTAAACACACATATCTCAGTAAATTCCTACCTCAACCCTGTAACAGAGTTTGGATAGGGCTAGTTATTGACATTATGTGGACCCTCCCTCTCATTCCCACCTCTCATCAACTTAGATTGTTTTAGAAAGTGTTGCATTAGATTCCAGAAACAAGGATAGGGATCAAGGGATTTTTATGGTTGACAACGTTCTCTCCTCTGTACATACAGACTGTGTAAACCCATGAGACATAGTAAGCAACGAATGATACACAATTGTGGGATTGGAGTAGAGATTTTCAGAATAAACAATGCACTAGTTTCTGGACTCGAATAGGGCAGCTGCAGAGATGAAAGCAACACTGACTTTCCAGTGTATAGTGATTACATTTAAATTAGAATGAAAAATATATAAAATAAAAGTTTTTGGTTTGAGGTTTTAAATATGTTTTTTAAAATCAGAGGTGGTTATGAAAGTATATGCTTCTTTTGATGCACATTTCTTGTAATGTGATTTTTGTTTTTCCTTCCAAATAGAGTATTAAATTTGGGGTCTGGCCATCTGTACTTGGTACCACGTCTTTGTAAACAAAGGCAATTCTCTTTTTCCTTTTTCTTTCTTTCCTTTTCATTCTTTGTTTCCCTACTCAAAACAAGCTATCCATCTTCTCAAGGCTTATATAGATGACAAAATGAAATACGGCACTGAAAACTCTTTGAGAGGATAAAGGTGCTATCTGATCAATATCAATAATCATAATTAATAATTTCACCATTATTTCACTTTACATCACTAAGATAAAGAAAAATGAGCATGGATTGGACTTCAAGGAAGATTCTGATAATGTGTATGGTGAATAGAAATACCAAATCTAGGAAAATCTTTTGTGATGTGACTCTGACCTCTTGTAAATATATCTCTTGTCTATCTCACCAATGAGTTCTCCAGCCAGGCAAATCTTCATGTCCCTCTTATCCATTGCAGGTGAGTGTGTGTGTGTGTCTTGTATGACTTGAGACTAGTCCCTTAGACACTATCTGTATGCCTAAGTTGCTCATCTCTTTAATTTATTCTTATGATAGGAGATTAGGAGATGTCTAAGGAACACTAGATTCTTTGCATGTTTTAGTTGGATCACTCCATTAGACAGAAAATGGCCACAACTTTTAAGACAGGCTGTAGTTAAAGTTGTATGTAGATTAGATTATTTCAGAAACGTTGATTTAGTCATAATATACTTGAGCTGTATTTCTCAGAATAGCCCTCTAGTGCAGGCAGGCTAAGTACAGGGTGTGAAGTCATTAGGGTTGATGTCTTAGCATGGCTGTGAGGTTTGGTTTGGTCTTCTTCCTGAAGTTCCCACTATGTCCTATTTAATGCATCAACCTGCACATGTGGCACTTGGCAGCAGTATTGGATTTTTGTTGAATTTTATGATTCAGGGGGACATTACGTGGCATATTTCCCCCTGGGCTCAACTCTTCTATGTACTCAAATTTGCTGTAAAGTTGAAGAACACTGGAACCCCAAGCAAATATTTGTAATCAAGCCTACTTTCTCTTTCTGTCAGTATGTGGGCATGTTATAGGGTGCAGCCAAGAGGGGGGACCCCAAATGGACATTTGAAATGGGGCCCAGAACTCAAGGTGTCCAGGAGATTCTAAGATGGTTTTTTATCCCCCACCCCCCCACAGGTGTGAGTTGCGGGAAGGGGCACACAGAGCAAGAACATGCTGGGCAGCTTTGCAGCTAATCCATGGCATGGTCATTTAACATACCTATAGCCTTAGGCTGGTCGCTTGAATATGCTAAATAGCTATGGCCATGCTCTGGGCCAGGGGGATGGAAAAGGACCCCCCCAAGATGTGACTGGGGGGCAGGTCCCCTGAGTTACAGCGCCTGCGTGGGAGCTCAGAGAAGATTGGCTCCACGACATGGGGTGACACTTGCCCAGACCCATGATGGTGACCAGAAAAGCTGGAAAGCACAGCAGATTGAGGGCAAGTGTGGCTGAGTGTGGGAGGAGTCGGAAATGGAGCTGCAGAGGAAGATTGGCGCGGGGATTTAAACCCAGACACGGCCATAGAGGAGAGAACCACATGGATTTGGCTGAGTGGGGACTCCTGTGGTCATGGTGGAGAGAGGACCACATGGCTGGAGTGGTGGAGAGAGGACCCCACAGCTTTGCCAGAGTGGGGACCCCCGCAGCAGTAGTAGGGGGAACCACCACCTGGCTTTAGCAGAGATTCCGGCGACACAGCTGAGGGTGCCAAGAACTGAGGGGGGCCTACCAGCCGAGCACGGATTACTGGGAAGAACCAGGGGTTGCCTGAGCCTGGACATCTATTTGCTTTCCTGAGATACGGTACCCCAGACTGGGCAAAGGGGAAGGAAGGACTATGTGCATTTGTGGGTGTTTTAAGGGACTTTAAGATTTTGATGAAGACATTAGGTCACTACTTTAAGTTTGTATAGCATTAAATAAACGTTTCCTTTCCTTTTCATGAATCTCTGGCATTGAGAGACATCTTTCCTATAAGGGGGCGGACATGACGGACCTGGGTCTCTTTCAGTAAGAGTACTATCGTCCCGGGCCCCCCTTTGTTTGTTCTGTAACAGGCACACATGTTGAGAATGGATTATCCTTTAAAGTTGTTAATATCAACAAAGAAATTTAGTGGAGAGAAACATGAAGTCATTTAAATTAACAAGGAAGAGAGAATATGGAAAGGAGAGGGGATGGAGAGAGAGAAAACTTTTGGTTAGGATTCTGCATGATCATAGGGAAATTGAATTATTTTGTAAGAGGCTTGAATTCCAGGGTCAATTTTGGCAGATCCCAGACTGAATCCAGCTACAGACATGCTTTATCCAGCAAAGTGCATTTTTTTCCTTATCTTCATTTTGCGTTTTTAATTGAATGTGCATACTAAAATGTGGGGCTTGTCCTCTTCAGCTTGCCACAGGCCCCACCAGTCCCTGTGAGAAACACATTTGTATCACCTGACTGGCCCCTGTGGGCAAATGCCTGCACTCCATTAATCTAATCAAGAATGGACAGGAATTGTGAAATTGGATGGAGTTTGAGCGCAGTGAAAATATACCATTCTAAGATGAGGAGTCTCCAGCTTCTTATCCCTGGTTACTATTAATTAGGTCAGTTAGGATTAAACTCCTTGAGCTTTACTTGCTTCTCCTGATACACAGTAAGTATCTGGTAAATGTCTAGGACTGGGTTAACATCCCATTTGGCAAAGTGAGAGTCGGGGGCCTAACCTGGACCATATGGATTCATCTTTAATCACTAAAACACATGTGCTTCCCAGGAAGATCCAGTTTTGTGACCCCTCAGCTGACAACAATTTTATGTAAGTCAATAGGAAGAAGCATTAAGAGTTCTGTTTGAGGTCATCGCTACAGTGCTAACTTGAATTGTGCCCATATGGTTTAATTAGAGATGGCCACTGAATATGGGGTAACTAAGTTTCTTTTTAAATTTTAATTGTTTTAGCCAATGGAAGTAGATTAAATGTACTCATTACTTACATCAAAGTGCAGGTAAGAACAATCTCTCTCTGTCTCTCTCTGTCTCTCTCAGTGTGTTAAATAAAGGAAGCTCTGCATTTAAAAAAACCAGTTAACATGAAAGTTGCAGCCGGGAAAGGTGCTGTGAGACCGTCCGATGCATTCATCTCCACAGCGATCTCTTTCAGAAAGTGCTTATCTCCGCTGCTATTATTACCATCGCAGAACAAGACAGCACGCTGCCCATAAGAGATAAACCCCAAGGCTTTGGAGGCAGCTGGAAATAACACAGCTTATAGTGAGTGTCGCGCGCCATCCACCATCCCCTCGCCGCAGCCAGCCAGCTGGAGACAACATTGCGAGCAGAGAAAATGACATTTGCTTTGGGTTTCTGTTTCCATTCTTTACTTCTCCTCAGTGCTCCCTTTCAGCCCTAGCACCCTTCTGTCCAGCGATCAGGGCACTCTTTTCTCCTGTCCACCAGAAAGAATCCACATCCCTATAGTCACCCAGTCTTTGATACCAGCATTGTAAGTATCAGAGGTGGTATTTTGAATGCTGCATCATTTACTACCTGTTTGTACTGGGTATTTTTCATTTGTGCTTCTTATCTACTCTCTAACTTTCACCTTTGCTCTCTGTTTAGGGCCCCCTTGCTTACTGGTTCCCAGTTGGGTTAGACCAGTGATTTTCAACCTTTTCACCTCAGGGCATGCATGGACTAATTACTGAAATTCTGTGGCACACCAAAAATATATTTTTTGCTGGTCTGACAGAAAATGGGTGTAGTTTGGATTCATTCACACTGGCCAGCTATTGTTGTGTTGCCTTTGTTATTTTATTTGACAATCTAAGGGAAAAGAGGTCAGTGCTCTGACTAAAAAGTCAAATATTGCATGTTTTAAAAATTACTGTGGCATGCTGCTTGCAAATCAGTGGGTTAGACAAATGGGAGACACAGGCAGAAGACGAAAGGGTAAAACAGAAGCGGAGGGGGTAGTTTCACCTCTGCTCCCTTCCGGTTAGGCTCCCAGTCAGCAGTAGTTACACCCCTGAACTGATGGCCTCAGCTCCTGCCCGATTCTGATAAGGGCTCCCCTTCTCAGTCCCTGCAGACCTGCAGAGAGTGGCTTCCCACTGTTGTCAAGTCTTTGGTGGTCAACACCTGGTTTGTTGTCCTTAATGCATTCTATGACTTTGTCAGTAGTCCCTTTATTAAAGCAGAGTTGAATACCCATTTGAAAATGCCACATCCTTCCAGCCAGGATGATGACTCATACACTCGATACCTTTTAATGAGTTCTGAACTCGGATGGGGAGAGAAGCCTCTGCAGGCCTCTCTGGAGTAAGTAGCAGCAGTCTGTGCCACGGTTCTGCTCTACTCTCTGCTCCAGTGTCTCCACGTCCAGCTAGACTTCCCTGCTCACCCAGGCCAGCCCTTATCTGTTCGCGCTGCTGCAGTGTCTTTATGGCCTTCGTCATCAACTTTCATCAGACATGCCTCCCACTAAAGTCTGGGCCACAGGAGAGCATGTCCTGTGTCTGCTTGTTGTTCATGGCCATTCATCCTCAGTGTTTAGGATGATATCCAGAAGATGGCAAGAACTTAAGAAGTTCTGTTGCATTCTCCCTCCCAAAATACTATGTACTCCTTTGTAAGGTGCCGTCTCTAAGAAGAGCTCCACTTAGGCCGTGCTCACCCTAAAAATTATCACGCAGCACAGGGATGCACCATACTCAGTGGCTGCTGGCTGTGCTGGGCGAAGGCCAGTGTTCTAGAACCCCAGCTCCATGTATGACTCTCACATGCACACATAAGTCCAGGCTTGCTGCTGCCACTTCCTATAATGCTAAAACTTACTCTCACAATCCCGATGAAAATTTGTTTTCTATTAATTTACTTAGAAAATTTGACTCTTTTCATGACGAATGTGAATGTAAAATGGGAAATTAAAACAAAGAAACAGAATTCAAATACATTTCAAAGGATAGCATGGGAAGTGGTGGTGTTTCATACAATCTCATTTCATATGATTGGCTCACTGCCCACTCCCCAAATCCACTTACACTTTCATTGGCGGTTTCACCAGAGCTGCCCATTCTGCTTCACTCCCTCCTCCTCTGCCCAACTGCCTACCTCTGCCCTCCTGGCCCTGCCTCCCATTGGTCAAGACACGATTCTTTCTTTGCCTGCCACAAGCTATTCTGAGGCTGCTAATTGGTTTCCTATTTTTCTTTTCTTTTCTTTTTGCCTTTTTCTTATATTTCCTATGCGGTCAGAGAAAGGACAGCAAAGACTGTAATCTGAGAACAACATCCACAAGGAAAGGCAGGGGCACGTCTGGATAATAGCACTGTGAGTGGCCAGAAGAACTGTCTGTGTGTTTATAAGAGTCCCGTGTGTTTTTAACCAGCAGGCACCAAGGTCTGTAACCACATTTTTCTAGGGGCTGTTCTCAGCCCCGTGCCAGCCACACTAAAATGCTCATAAATAACTTGGATCACAGGAAATTGGAAAATGATGACTACACAAATACAAGGAGAATTTTTATGTTTTCCAAAACCCAGACGGCATTGACAGTTTGCTGCTCCTTGGCCATAAGTCACCGTTCCACAGAGAGTGATTAGAACTTTGTGATGGGGTAAGAGGAGGCAGATTTGGGGAAGGGCAAGCCTTTCAGCACCAACCAAAGTTGTGCAATTTGCTTTTGCCTCTCCTACATATCATTTTTAATACTCCTCTTACATGCTGGCATTTTCTCCTCCACCCTTCAGTTTTCTGATATTAAATTCTGTTGGCCTGCAGGAAGGCTCCCTCCATCACACTTCACCCTGGCATGCCTGGGTAGCATCCAAAAATGTCACAGGATTTAAAGTGAAGTAGCTTTCTTGATTCCGCCATCAACGCACTCGTTTCCTCCGTGGTATTTAACAAGCAGGTGATCGGTGAATTCCCAGTGGGACTGGAGTAATTAATGGGTGCCCTGCATCAGCATACAAGGGTTAATGATTGAAAAGTGAGTTTAGTCAATCCTATTTCAGGTAAGCAGAAAGGGAAAAGTGTATACGTGTAGGAGGGGGGAAATTTCCCTGTGAGGGTCTGTCCCTGACATTATGATGTCAGGCACCTCTCCCTCTCCGTGGGAGGCCAGAGACTTGGCGTGGAGTGGGACAAGGTTATAGGTCTGTGGAAAAAATCATAAATGGTCCCAGTGGGTGGAATTTCCGATTGAGTGGAGGTTAAAGAAACAAGAAATATTTTCTTTGAAATGGAGAAATCGGCCATGTTGAAAGCCAAGACACCAGAGAGACAGACCTGTGGGCACCTAGACACTCAGGTCCCTTCCCCCACCTCATTCCCACATGGACATTGTCCCTGCAGACCCTCTAGTCAAACTCGCTAGAAAAAACAACCGTCCTATCATGTGGGAGCAAATATTTTGTAAACAGTATTAGGGCAGCCCTTTGAATAGATAATTTTTTTCTAACAGGTTTACGGGAACTCCATGAATATTAACCTACTTGTCATCTGCATTTTTCTCAATCTGTCATTTATGTTTTGCTGTCACTCATCATATCTATGAGCACAAAAAAACTTAATTGTAATATAATCCAATATGTTTTTCTCCTTTCTTATTGTTTTTGGCCTCTGTGTTAAAAATGGTTTTAATCTATCTGGATATTGTTTTTACAGTGTCCCTACTTCTATTAAAATTTGGAGTTATTTAAATTTTTAAGTATTTTTACAAGGTTTTTTTTTCTAATTTGTAATGCTTACCTCTTTTACTGGTCCTTACTAAACCAAATGTGTGTTGAGAATGAATGAAGGAAGGAAGGGAGGAGTGCATGAATGCATTATAGGGGGCCGATATAAATATATGGACTCAAACTAAAACAGTGGCATTTCTCTGTGTGCGGTTATGGTACTGGCTGCAGTTTCATAGTTGCCTCTGTTCCTGAAAAAAAAAATAAAAAAAAAACAAGGATTAACTTCAGTCAAAATGATTTCTTTAAATTTTGAAACAAAATGAGTGCAGTCATGTATGACTAAGTCTGAGTGATATGTTCAGGATTAAAAATATTCATTAATAATGGGAAAAGGGCTTCCTTGCATAAGAATGAGTCAGTGCCCCTTCCTGAGTCGTGGAGCCTGCCTCTGCTAACATGCCTCAATGCCTTTGTTTGTAGCCTAATGCTGCTCGAAGACGAAACGAGGCTATGCTTTCTGAGTCTCCACATTCTTGAATCACGTTGAAAACTGGACACTATTTTTAAAGATGGGATTAATAAATAAATCCATGTTACACACTGGGTCCCTCATTAAACGTGGACAGAACAAGTTATGATTTGGTGATTGAAAAACAAACCAACACACACTCAATCTCCAGCCCCATAGGCTTCTTAAGGTGTTTGTGATTCCACCATTAAAATCCAATACTTTTGGGTTCAAGAATCAAAATCCTTTTCCATTCCCTTGAGAGATATCACAAGTTACACCATAATCATTTAATAAAAATAATGATAGTAGCTAACATTTATTGAGGGTGTAAGAAGTATTGAAACTCTACTAAGCATTAGTATTATCTCCTTTAATCCTTATAATAGTCCAATGAGGTAGGTATTGCCATTATTTTATTTTATAGGTAAGAAAAATGAGAATTTCTCCTTTGTGTTTAAGTAACTGCCCAGTGTCCCAGCTGGTGTGTGATAGAGCAAGGGCTTTGTCCTGACATGTAACTCCCTCAAATGCCTAGGTCAGGACGTCCGTAGGTCACAGTGGGCACAACATAGTGGGCATTCTTATCCTTCTCTTGCCAATTACATGAGCCAGTTGTGAAAGCTGGGATTGAGGAGTGATCACAGCTAGGAAGTGGAGCCTGGATTGAAGACTGGGCAGCTCCCAGTCCAGTGAAAGAAGGGGATACCAAACATAAGTCTGAACAGTTTTTCTCCAACACAGCCTTACCAGGCCCATCAGAATTTCAAGAAGCTGCAGCTCACATATACCAACTCCTCCACCTATTTTTCTTCACCCCTAAAATACTCAGGATTCCTTCTGGGGCTCTGCTCTGCCGCAGGGACACAGGGGTGCTCTTCAGTGGGAAACTCTAGTTTTTCTTCCTTTTGTTTTCTCTTTATAATTTGGGTCATGGTGAGCACTTCAGAGGCTTTCCTACCTGGAGAGTGTTCTAGGCTATGCAAGAAACTCTTCTCTCAGGCAGAAAGATGACATTTTTTATTTGACAAAATAGATGTGACTTCAGGCAGCAAGAGCCACCAGAAGATAAAAAGGCAGTGAAGTGGGTGTAGCTGTTTTGCCCTCAGGCATTCTTAAAAATTAACTTAAAAAAGACTTTTAGGGGAAATAGTTAATGAAAGACATTTTCACAGCCTTTTCTCCTCCTCTCTTTCTTGTTTGTCCTCTCTATGAGAAAAGGGATCACAAGCCCTGTCTTCTCCTTCTCTGCAGAGTGGGATGGGGGCGGGGGATCCGCAGGCACGAGGCCATTGTTTTTTCCCTGGGATGCACCTGTGCAAGACCCTCAGCACCGCCCCTGGTGCCAGTGCAACTGTGCGGCCAGTCTTTCCCGAGAGTTTACAGCTTGTGGTCAAGCAGGCTGAGACTTGGCCTTAAGACTCATACATTAAATGTCAGTTATTTTGGTTGAGGGGCAGGAGTGGAAAAACAGAAATTCCTAGGTGTTCTATGGACTTGACCAGTTCATAGAAGAAGGTATGGGCAGGACTAACTGGACATTCTAAGAAATTTCCTAATGGAGCAAAAGAAATCCTTCATTACTGATTGTTGAGAGGAGCATTGCATCAGAAGAAGGCTCTGACCTCACAGGGGTTGTAGAAACTGAGCGTCAGACAGCACTGGGCACTTTTAACTCCTTCACTGGAGGCCCATCCAGAATATAGAAATGATCATTGCTAGGTTCTGAAAGCAAAGCTCATAGCACCTTCTACTACTTAACGGAGCATGTGAAAGAGGTGTCTCATTGCTTCTTTTCAGATATGCAGTGCTATAGAGAAATGAGGAAAGAGGATGCCTATGTTTTGACCCGCATGCTCTTTACATCTCAAAGAGGGCCCAGATTAGCTGGCAGTGAGAGTTAAATGAATTCTTTTGTTTGCAGAGAGAAACAGAACTTTTAAATGGGTCATTAAAATAGCTCAGTTTCAGGAGCTCTAAACAGCTCTCACCAAACAACAATGAGGGGCTTAGGGTAAATGAGTGTGCAATGTACAGATTACATTGCCCCTAACGAAGAAGTGAGTTTACAGAAGTTCACTGGGCAGTGATGTTTTGGGACATCCCCAGGCCTTGGGCACTTAAAAAATTAATCAAGATGTCTGGAAATAAAAAGTCTGTCTGAGTATCTGCGGCAGCCATGCAAAGCACTTCTTTTGTTTGGAAAGTCTTGGATGGAAAGATTGGAGTCTGTTTATTATATTTTGCTATTCGCCGCACCTATCCAATGACCCCAGTGCTCCATTTCATGCAGTTTAATCTCAGACCAAGTGCCGTTAACTATCTGGGAATGACTTCTTCTTATTTTTCCACAGTTTCCAATTGAAGCTATAATAGCTCCTTATTCCAAGTCTCTGACCAGGTACTGTGAGAAATCACCACGCTTCACTGTGGGAGAGAGAATTGAGGGAAGGGCCGAAGCGGTGACTTTGGAAGTTTCTATCAATGAAAAGAGATGATAAAAATGAGCAGTGATGGGAAGCAACATCAAGTGCATTTAAAGAGAAACAGTGGTCATTGCAGTTCAATAGCCAAGCCCACGAGAAAAAAGGAGAATAACAAAAAGCTCATCCTTGGTGTTCAGCATGTTTGTTTATGGTTTTGTAGATGACTGCTCCCTCAGAGCCTCCAGGGCCTAGCAAAGCCCGAATTCAGGAGTACATGTGTGCGAGGCTTTGCAGTAAAGGGACTGCCTTTTGTTTCAGAGAAACAAAGTTACCTCTCCTAAGACAAAGGTTTTTTTTTACGATTCCTATTTACTCTGAGGGACTTCAATACACATTTAAAATATATGCAATGTAAAAAATAAATAAATAATGGAAAGCAA
The DNA here is from genome assembly GCA_004024845.1 of Tonatia bakeri. Taxonomy (NCBI): domain Eukaryota; kingdom Metazoa; phylum Chordata; class Mammalia; order Chiroptera; family Phyllostomidae; genus Tonatia; species Tonatia bakeri. Next base: position 71,630 of record PVIA01006231.1, on the reverse strand, counting down.
CAGTTTCTTTTAAAGAAGAATTGATGCTTTTACAATTTTAAGATTAAGGGTCTCCAAAAATGGAAACCAAGGACCCAGTTTCAGGATGAACAAAGTAATAGATAATAACACTAACTGTTCAAAACTCAAGCTGAGTGACACTGTCGAGTACTGACTCCTACATCACATTAGCATCCACCCACTTGGGGATAAACAGGGTTGGGTTGGGGGCTGGGCATCCTGCCTCATGACTTGTTCTAAACAGTTACTGGAGACTCAGCATCAGCCATGGAGGCTTATTTTCCCAAAGCTGCCACCCCCTCCTTTTGTTACTTATGGCATAGATATAGTGGGGGGAGGACCACTCCACATTGAGAATAAGGTCTGGTTTCCTTCCTTTACCCTCAGCCAAATAGATGGTCCCCCCCACAGTCAGCTTAAACTCTTACAGGTTAGAATTCTACCGATAATAAGATTCAGTTAGCACATACAGATACAGTTGTTTTTCCACCCCAACTCTTGGTAACTTTAGAACACAGAAAGTATAGGTGGTTAATGGATTCCTTCCCTTACTCACACCTGACAGGTCATCTATGGTCAAGCCTCAGTTATACATGAGCCATAAGCCATGCTTCCAGCAATAGACATAGGTTTCTAACCTCACAGGCTAGAGACCTCCGCTGCTGCACCCTTCCCAGTGGCTCTGAAGCTCTGAACATGTTCATGAATAGAACCAAATTTCAAAACTAATAGATTTCCTCGCTAATTCCATGCATTTTATTTCAGCATTTTGAAGCCTTATTTAGAAGGGTGAATGTTGAAACTCCAGCTGGCCTTCCTAGTTTGGGGTCTCTCCTAGTCACTCTGCATGGAAGTTGTTACATTGGGCCATGATGTGCAGGGTGTAAGGGACCCTTGCTTCTGACCCAGGAGGAATCGGGAATCCCAGTGTTGGAAATATCCTGGTGGACAGAATGTGAGCTATGTTCTGTAAGGCATCCACAAATCAGCTATAATTCTAATTCTTAAGAAGCATTTCCCAGAAATAAAATGGGCTCTTGTCATAAGACCGGGATCTCTATTTCTGTTTGGAAGTAGACTTTTTTGTGCACTATGAGACAAAGTCTCACTGCATAACTAAGTACATTTGTGGAGGGGAACTCAGTGTGTGTGTCGGATTCATCTGTCCTTCAGGAGTCAAAACAGCAGATCCAAGGTTGGGCCTAAGCCTGGGGATGATTATTTGCAAATCTGGAATCAAAGACTCCACAGAGGCTCTGCTAGTTGTCCCTCGCTGCCTACATTGCCACCGTATGACATGGAGCATGGTTGGTGCCTATCTAGAGACAGTATGGGTGACATCAGTGAAGGCCTCAGCAACCGTGTCTTACTTGGGGGAGGCTCAAATCCCTGCCTGCTGCCTGTGGGCTCCGGAGCTTGGGTGTTCTCATACCACGTCTCTAGGCCATTCCCTTTCCCCAGCCGGTGCATATCTGAACTGTTGCAAAGTTGTCAAGTTCTACAGCTGTTGGTCTCAAGGGCTGTCTGCACTGTCATGCATTCTCCCCAGCCCCAAAGGCATAATAACGGGAGAGAAAAGGCTTCATGTGATGTTTCATACTGTGACATGGGCCCCAAACCCCATCACCTCAGAGATGCAAGGGGGCTCACACTAGCCTTTAATTGGGTTGAGGGCTCAAAATCCCTTATATAATTTCCCGTTTACAAACATTTTTACCAATCATGGAGGCAATTGAAATACATGTGAAATTTTTAGTTGATCCTTAAGTCTCTTCTTATGTGTGTTATTGCAGAATCCTAGCATGTTTGTGAAGACTGGCTCAAGAGCACAAGTGGGCCCCGAGCAGACAGTGTTCCACAATGCCGTGTTTCTGACCTGGCTGAAGAGGGTGGGTGAGTTATTAGAGTCATATGTGAAGCTGTTTCAAACTTTATGTTTTGCCCTAATTCTCTAATTTCCCCTTGTTTCTGGTGGAAAATAGATCTGTAAGACATGGAGAAGGTCTGATAATTAGTACTTGTGGTCAATTGAATGTAGGTAAAAGGAAGAGAGAGAGAAATGGGGGTGGCACTCGAGTGTCTGACCGGGGAGCTGTCCGAGAGATGACACCATTGACTGAACAATGGTGAACTGAGGAAGAAGCCAGCTCCAGGCACGTGCACAAAAGGGTGTGGCATTGTCCTCCTGAGGAACGCCCGGGTCTGTCTGCCTGCTGGTACACCTGTTTATTACTTCCTCAGGTCTGGGCTGATGTACTTAGCGGGGACAAGTGTCATTCAGTTGGTGATCTCTGAAATTTCCTTTTCCTGATTCAGAAAATGTGCTTCTAATGCCATTTCTGCCCCTAACTGCTACTAGACAACTGCAAGCAATGCTGGCACTCAGGGGCTATGACCTTTTTGAAACATTGCAAATGCTAAAGTGATGAAACATTGAACAGGTCAAGGCCAAGGGCAGGACTCATTGTCAGGCCACTAGAGATCTCTCTTCAGGTTAATGCTGATCTGTTGATTAGCAGGCAGCCCTTGTGTGTGGTCATCTAGCTAGCTATGAGCCAGTCCACATTTGACCAAAATAATTGAAGAAGTGAGTTGAAATCTGGGTGTTGTGTGTTTTAAGCATTCTTCTTTTGACATGCCAGTCTAGTATTTATGTCAAAAACCATGTTATAAGACAGTACTTGGGGCTGGAATAGGATCCCATGGCAAAGGCGAAGTGACAGGATCATCGGGGACCACGGGCAGATCTGCAGCTGAAGTCATGGGTGACGCACCTGTTCTTGGGGCACCAAAGCCAGGAGAAGCAGGAAGCTGCATGAAATGCCCTCTGAACATAGGCACGCTGGGGCTGTGAACGGACTGGTAGTGGCCAGGGGAGCTCTCGCTGAGTCCACTGGAAGGCCACTGGAAAGTGAAAGTCTCATTTCCACAGACTCCTAGTCAGGGCCAGTCGACGCACACCGCGATTGGATTTTACTGCGAGGGGAGCACAGTGAGCATTGCCGTGGAGAGAAGAGGTGTGCCGGCAGCCCTGACTCTCAGCCCAGTGGAGGACAGGGAAGGCCACCACTGCCTGTCATGTGGCGAATGCATATGCCCCACCCAGTTAATATACATGCCTGGTAAAAATATCATTAGAGTCCCTCTAAGGGGGCAGGGTTCAGGAAAAGCATGTCAAAAGAGCAGACACTTTCAGTAGGAGACAGGTGTCAACTTAAGATTCACTTAAAAAGAGCCACTGGAGAAATGGTAGATAAAACAATTTGTGTTTTTAAAATCTGTTGACCAATTAGTCCCATTAAATTTCTAAATCCTTCCCTCATCCACAAAAATGTCAAATAGGGTAACAACACCACCAAAAAAAAAAAAAAAAGCCCCACAAAGCAAACAAACAAAAAACCCCAAAAGGCTGGAAACTAGAACTCCAGGGTTCTAGTCCCACTGAATAAGTTCCTAAAATTATTTGAACTCCAGTTTTCTCCTTTCTCATTAGACATACTAGGTTCCACCCTGCACAGCAGCGGGATTCAGCAGGTCAGTTGCTTGGCAGTGCTACACAAAGCTGAAAGTGTGTGTGGTTACAAAGTACCAGATCAGCCCTCTTAGCTGCCTAGTATTCCATAAGAGGCAATGTATCTAAAGCTCCTGTTTTCAGATCCATAAGCATGGAATATGACTGTTTTCTTGCCAAGGGTCCAGCGGAAAATTCTGTCTCCCAATGGACCATATAAAAGCATTTTAGTAACTCCCTTCTTACTAGTGCTTGCTCTCTGCACAAAAAGATGCATGTACCAGACATTCAAAAACAATTTGTTGATGCCTCGTTGTCCTTTGAATTAGAGAAGTCCATGGATTTCACAGCACTTTTAACCTCTCTGCCATTCATGGGAAAATTGGAGGGTTGTGTGTGTGAAAGTATGAGTATGAGTATGAGTATGAGTGAGTATGAGTATGAGTATGAGAGAGGGAAGGAAGGAAAGAGGTAGGAGGGAGAGAGAAAAAGAGAAGTATTTATTATTCAGCATAACAGAAGACCTTATGTCCTTTGCTTTTGTTGTAATTGGAAATATCATTTAGCATCTGTCTTTGCTGGGAATCCTTGGTTAAAGCAGAGATAGGGTAAAATCTAAAAGGGACAGTTACAGAGCTTTTCACACTAAAGGAAAAATAACTGAAACCTGTGGGGTACTGTTGAAATCACAGAGTTGGCCCAATATGTAAAAACAAGTAGGTAAAACAAAACAAGTTAAAAAGAACTAATAACAAATAAGCAAGCAAACCAGACTCAAGCATTTCTCCCATTAGAAGCTGTGATCTGAACTTGCCGCCTCCTTCAGCACGGGTGAGCCCAGGAGGCTGTGGGCCACGGGGGTGAGGCAGGTCCAAACTGTGATTGCTCCAAGTGTGAGGGTAGAAAGAGCACTGGTTTTCAAGCACTTTGAATTTAAAGAGTAATATATTTCATTAATACATTTTAAAATTACATATTTTAGAGATAGTGGATTAAATAAAAATAATTAAAGTTAATTTAAGTAGTTTTTGTTTTGTTTTATTTTCTTACTTTCTAAATGTGGCTTTGAGAAAATCTGAAGTTACATATAGGGGGGACATTTTCATTGAGCAGAACTGACCTGAAACATCCTAAATATGACCTTCAAAACTTTAACTAGTACAAATGCCCTCAATAAGTAAGTCCTCTTATGAGTGAGGTACCGAGGTCAGAGAGCTGACCCCAAATCACCAGCTGCTTTAAGAACATTGTAGGCAGAGCTGGGGATTGGAGAATCAGGGTAGTTGAGTAGTAAACAGAAACCATGTGACACTACCCAAAGAGCCACTTTCAAAAAGCCACTTTGTCATGAGATATGGTATGATGTGGGACACTTCTATGTAGTGCATGAACTTTTAAATTTTATAAAAAAGTATGCCTGCCTTGGAGAATTGAACTATTCTTTTTTTCATAGTAGAAGTTAAAATTATATTTTCAACTGCATCATTATTTTTATTTTATAAAATAGAACGGGTGAGATGAATAGCCATTTTAATTGCATTCTGCTCCAGTGAAATCCAGGACTTAAAAAAAATATATTTTTAAAAGCTATAGCTCTAGCATTTTTATTAGTCTGACTGGTGAAAAATGATGTTCTTGCTTTTTTCAGGAATATCTTGGCAAAGCAATAATAATCATCCCCTGATGAATATATCAACAGCCCCCGACTATCACTAGGGGGTGGCTGGAACCTCATTTTTATAACGATAGTTAAACACAATGGAGGGGGTTGAGTTTCTTTGTTGGCTTTTCATAGAAATAACTCCAGTAAGCCTAATGAAAAGTTGAGGTGGATTCATCAAATGCATGTTTCAGACTGAAGGTCAGGAGTCTATGGCTCCTGTTTTCTGTACAACTACATAAGCAAATTTCCCTGCCCCCCAATTCCACAAATATTTCTTGAGCAACTCTCCGCCTATCTTGTACTAGGTAGGAAAGACACCAAAACAGATAAGATATGGCCTCTAAAGTTCAGGAGTGATGAATTTTCATTCCTAAACAACTTTAAGGGACCTGAAGGAACCTGTCGAATTTTGCCTCCTTACCTTTAATGTGAAAGAGCAGAGGCCCAGAGTGTAAGAAGGCTCGCTTAGGATACAGAGCCGTTTTCAGAAAAGCTTGTGCTGGAAACTATGTAACTGATTCCCAATTTAGCCATTCTACATCACAATGTGTTACTTTATTTGAGACAACAGTGTCTACAAAGACCAGATCTCTTTTTTTTTTATCTTTTGCCCTTCTGATGCATATCACTTACTTTCTTCCAAGAAATGCCTCTTTGCAGTGAAGGCAATAATTGTATTTGGAGGATTACTCTAAACAGAACAAACCCAAGCAGAGAGCAGCCCAGGGCCCTCTCCATAGATCACGGCTTATGGCAGCTCCCCCAGGGAACACAGAAGCGCTTGGACCAGCTTTAAGTTTAAGTGCATGTCACCATGATGTACGGTGTCTTTGGTGTCCGTATATCATAGAGTGGAAGGGGTGTCGCCCATGGACGGAGAACATCCATTCTCCTCTCCTGACACTGTGCCTTTTCCCCAAACAAGACATATCTGTGCGATTATAATCTTATCCTGGCTGGTTGCTCCCTCCAGAGCTCATCTGCAGTGAGGGGCAGAGTAAGTCAGCATTTTCTGAAGAGAAGTTTCAGGGGCGTGCTTTGAGAAACAACGGAAGAGATGTAGACTTGAGAACATACAGGGTTCTCCTAGACGCATTGTCTGCAGCATCTTGTTAGCACCTCAAGGGCCTCGTTCCTCCATGCAGACGACTGCAGCTATGAAGAGCAAGTCCTCACACGTCATCCTTCCCCAGTTCAAATGCCAGGTCAACCCCTTCCTGGGTCTGTGACTCAGGCAATTCACTGGACACATCTTGGCTTTAGTTGCCTTATAGCAAAATGGGAATTATATGAGAATACCATTTGTTCCATGTAATTATTTTGAGAAATAAATATGTGAATATAAACAAAACAATAATCTAGAGCATGGAGATTTTCTTGTCTTCAATACAGGTAGTTGTTGTCAGTATTATCTTTTCTAACCTAGGACTTGGCCTAAGGTACCCTCAGTAAAGTCATAAGATTGAAGAATTTTTTCTTTTAATATCTAAATAGTTTCTTAAGCAAGAGGTACCTCATGGCTCACCTTTCCATACTAGGTGGAGACGGTGAGTGAAAGAGACAATCCAGGAAGAATTTAATCTCTGCAATCATTTTCCCATTCATGTAACAACAGACTCACTGCCTCGGAGTTTGGTGGTCAAATTGAATGTGCTTGAGGATTTTCTCTTTCCTTGGCCTAATGAAGGATCTGCTTCTTCTTCATGGTCAGGGCTTAAAGGAAAAGCTAAGCCTGTCTTGTCCCGAAAGTTAGGGCTTGTGAATGGGCTGCCTGAGTGGGCACATGGCCTGAAGTTGTGTTTCATATGGCCTATACCATAGCATACATACACATGCATGTACACAAGAACACATATACACATGTAAACGAATGACATATTGTAGCATGTATGGATCTTGGTTTCACTCAGGTAGAATGTAATCACGTGGTTACCAGGGCACCACTGAGGTCAACGCAGTCAGGTGCCTCCTCTCCAGCTGTGCCCTGGTGCAGAGTGCCGACCTTGAGAACATCCCTAAGCTTAGGATCCTGTGCAGATCCCACAGAACTTGGCCTTGTCTTCTCTTTACTGTCCCATTTTCAGAAAAAGCCTTTGATAATGTGGCTGTTGCCTAGAAACAAAACCGTAAGATTGCTGAGGAGGATTTATAAAGTGAGCAAAGCCCTTGAGCCACATCTCCTCTCCGGTTTGACACCGTGGGAGACTTTCTAAAGACGAGCTGTCACCCTGTCTCAGCAGTGCGACAGACACTTCTTAGCTGACCCTGGTCCTCCTTTCCTCCATGGCGTTTTAAGTCACCATATTTAGACCTCTTGTAGCACACAGAATTGATCAGTACTCCTCATGTATGTGGGTCTTCTCTGCCTACCAGGACTGTAAATCCCCAAATTGGAATAGCAGTTCTTTCAAAATTTCCTGTTCAGTTCAGGCTGAGTTACATGGAGAATTCAGAAATGGTAGGTAAATAGATCCAACTTTGCAATCAGAAGTTCTGGGACATCAAAAGGCACTACTGATTCTTTATCTTAGGTCCAATTTTTATGGTCTAGATATCATTCTCATTATTATAACAACTACCACACAGCCTCATCCACTAGCACGTAGACATGGTGTTCTGCGGAGTAATCAGCCAGCACCTTCATTGTGATTGGTACATCACTTCCCGGTGACATCGCCCACCTACAAACACTCTGAATAACAGATACAGCCCATAAACCCAAGCGGCCACATACAGTGGAACACCAACTGTTTTCTTCAGGACAGACTCAAGGGAGCAAAGCAACAGTTACTGATGCCATAACCGTGTCCCAACCACCCTTCAGCTACTCCATTCCTGTTGTAAGAGGGCACAAAAAAGAGAAGAGAGTCCCTCTCCATATACTGATGCTGAAAAGAGCACCGACGTCTGTTTTCTGAATGATGTTTACCTGTGAGTGCTCAATAATTAGAAATATTTAATGTAGGCAAACACCAGCAAGTTGAAATTGTTTTCTGCTTAAGTCTTGTCATTTGCCAGAGAGGAAATGATATGTTAGACATGTTGCACTCTCTCTCAGTATGATAGCAACTAAAGTGGCTTAAAATTGGATTCATTTATAAAGCTGGACACTATTAATATCATTCCCTGCATGACGATAATTCATTTTACTCTGCTTTGTCTCAGAAGCAGTAGGGGCTCCATTCCTTATATTCGGTTTGCAGTCCCAATTAAGTATTCATTACAAAATACATATTTTTTTTTATTTAGAGCTAAATATCAAACATTTCTGTGCTGTGTTAAACTTGTTTACTATTTGGTCAGGGTAGTGAGGTACTACATGGCTAGAGTAGTTCCATGCCTTTAACCTGTAAAATTAAGGTTTGGAAGGAACTCGGCTGGATCAAAAACCTGTCTCCTTCAGGGGTCTTATTTTATCAGCATTACACAAAATAAGCTGAAAACCTCACTAAACGTAACTACACTGGTTCCCCCATTGAGAAGAAAAAGATGCACTATGTGTCCAGTGGAAATCTGACATGACACATGCAGAAGTTTCATATGAGATCCTGTGGGACCAGGATCCTACAAACTTTTGTCATTGGCAGTTGAATGGGCTAGATAGACACCAAGAAAGGAAAAAGATATGGAAGTTTAGTGAAATAAAATTAAGCCTAATAAAATGTAACTAGAATATCAGAAGAAATCATCATCTAGTGAGATTTGTTAAATTGTAACTACATATTATAAGACAATAATTCTAGCAAGAAGTGAGTTTATACCCCTAATAGTTGGATCACTCAAACCTGACTTGATAAGCAATAGGGTATGTATGTATAGTAACAGTACAAATTTGGCATTTACATCACACTTTCTCTTCGGGAGCTTAAACAACCCTGGGGCATGTGCTTTCGTTGTGTGTAAAATGATCACAAAACCCAAAACAATCATGTTACCAACAAATGATTAAATTGGGATCACTCTAAAACTCAAAGATTCTCCTTAGGATTCCTATGAAAATGACCCAAGTGAAATCTTGGTGGGAACTCGAACCTATAATAACACAGAATTCCTAATCAATTGTCAGCTATTTCCTGAGTGTTGATTATGTACTAAGTCCTTTGCAGTGGTCAATGAAGAAGGAGGACAGAGAGGAGGAAAGGGGAAATAATAATTCTCATGATCACATGAAAAGACAAGCTATATGCACAGGGTTAGTTAAATAATAATATAGAATATGTCTGTGTACACTGTCACATGACAGGGTAGGTCCCAGGGGTGAGGACCATGGCTCCTATAGTTTCACAGGAGAAAGAGATAATGGTTGTCAGAAGTCAACTGAGAGAGCTTAGAAAAGGGAGCTCTTTATCTGAGCCTTGAAGGATTGTTTGAAATGAGAGCAAATGCATTTAGGAAAGGGAGGTAAATATAAGTAAAGGAAGAGACGTAAGACAATTCAGAGACTGTCTGGAGAATGAAATCTGGGTTGACTTGCTGGCTGCAAAGGGCATTAGAAGAGTAAAAGGCAAGATGGATTGGTTGGATTGTAGACGGTTTGAATAGCATGCTAAGAATTTAAGTTTATCCTTTAGGAAATGAAAAGAAACTGAGAGTGTTGCAACCTGAATTAAATTGTTATATTCAGAAGACTTAGCTTGCCCTGGATGTAATTCATTTGATACGGAAGAGACCGAAGGGAAGGGGATGGGGGCTATCGCTGTGTGCATTCAGAGCTACAGCAAAGAGAGCCTCAGATGAACGTGTGGCAGCGCCACCGAGAAGAACTCCCGCGTGACACGGAAGCAGGAGCCAGCTGGGCTGGGAGACTTCGGGGCTTTGGGCAGGTCAAGGCATGAAAGCTCCAAAATGACACTAAAAGGAAAGTAAGCAGGCAATGTTTATTTACTTTTTTATTAATTGTTGGTTTATCGACCTAATTTTTCCCATTAGAATATATCATGGTGCCAATAAATGAGGACAAAATATGAATATTTCTCCACTAAACCTGAGTTTTCCCATTGACTAATGACTAAGTTTAATCACTGAAAATTCTTTCTGTGTGTGTGTGTGTGTGTGTTGGGGCAAAAGTAGGTTTACAGTTGTGGGTACTCAAACTATAGTGTTTATTCTTGTATTATTATTTATTAATTATCAAACAACTATAAACCTACTTTTGCCCCACCCTTTATATACATTTTTTTTCTCAAAAGGAAAAGGATTCTTAATCTGCCCACTGTTTAGCCTTTAAAAGACATCTATGTCCAAAGAAAGATGAAAACATCAGAGTGATGTGTGCGAGAATTTCCTTTCCCCAGTTTTATAAAGGAACCCGTGCAGCAGAGCGAGGTCTCCGGGGCTGGACAAGCTGTCTGCAGGTGGGGTCCTTCAGTTCCAGGACTCCCAACGTTCCTCTCCTCTCTCCAGACTCGGGGGTCAGTGTATGCCTGTTTTGAAAGACTTGCAATATTTTCCATAGGGTTTTTAAATGAGATTGTTTATTTCAAGGTTTTCCAATCTTCCTCTTCTTTAAAACATTTTGAAATTTCAAATGAGTAAACATGGACCATTACAGAGGTGTGTCCTCTGAATGACTGCTTGAGCATCACGTAAGGTGCCAGCTAATTCTCTGAGAAAACCTCCTCCTCTCTTGGTCATGTCAGAAATACTCCTGTTTAATTCATGGAAGATTCCCCAACCCTGCCAAGAAAATCCCTCTGGCACAAGTGACTATCCTGCCCCATTTTTCACCTCTGGAGGTCTTTACACACATCAGCTCAATTCATTCTCCAGGGCCTCGGTGAAGATGGTGACTTTACAAATTCCTCCTTTGACAAATTCCTCCCTGAGGACACATTATGGATGTTGATGGGGAAAATGCATCTTGCCAAGATTATAACCCACTCAGAATGTGGAGCCTAAGAGTTTGGAAGCTGAGCAGTGCCTTTTAGGGCCAGAGATTTACTTACGGTTCAACATCAAATGGTTAGCTAATGTTTACAGCAGGGATGCACAATTAATACATGCAAAAATTCTGCTTCACTTTCGTTTCCAAAGTGAATAGGATATTCATCAAAGCAAGAAACTTTGCTTTGGTTATAAGCTGCAGATAATGAAAATGTGCTTGTGTTTCACAGGTATGTTTGATTCTAGTGGATTGTATTTCCCATCAAGGAATCAGGTTCAGCAAATGTTTCTACATGCTGACCCCTCAAATCAGGCAGGAGGCTTTTGTTGACTAGAAATACAATAAGCTTAGAGAATAAGGGTTTGCACAGAAAGCTAAGTAATAAACTTTATAATTGTTCTTCACTAAATCTTAACAAGGACCAGCACCGGGCTGCTAACTGTAAAATATGCATATCACCAACTTTTTTGGGGGGAGGAAACATCATGAAAACATCATCTCTACTTTCTCTTAACCTTCTCAATAAATCATAGATAATTATTCTAAACTTAGTTTTCCTTTATGTTGAACATGAAGGATCCATATTAAAGTGTTTTTGACAAAAACAATGCACTTGCAAATAGGAAATGTACATCTAGGAGAGAGAGGTTAGAAGTAGAAGTCCACCTGTGTTTTAAAGGGCCTATTCTGGCGAGGAATTTGGGCACACAGGAGTTAAAGGCTTGTTACTCAGCCCCTTGGAGCATATCTTTCTACAGAATCAAGAAGAAATTGTCTACCAGAACTAGCAAGATATATTTTACTTTTGATCAGGGAAGTGAGATGAATTTTCCATGGTTAGATTCCAGAATGAGGTAAAATATTCTACTTACATAAACCAAAGAGAAAGAGGGTCTGCCTGGAATAAGATGGAATAAGAATGAGGGCTACCTCTCTCGGCAAAAGCAGAATGGGTCCTTTTTTCAATCATTTTTTATTGTTATACAATTACAGTTTTCCCAATTTTTCCCTCTTTGCCCTTCTCCACCCATTTCATTTGGGCTTTCAGAGTCAGTTCCCACACTGTTGTCCATGTCCATGGATCAGTCTTAATGGGTGACAACCTGATACTGCATGTCCTCACCCTGTGGAGACTATAACTAAAACAAAGAAAACAGAAACATTATTGTGTATTTTAATTACTGAATGTTCTCAGGAAGCCAAAGAACTTACATGTATGACCCATGGACATGAATCAAAGGGGGGGGATGTGGGTGGGAGGGGGCGTGTAGGGTGGAGGGGAGTGAAGGAGGGGAAATGGGACAACTGTAATAGCATCATCAATAAAACATATTTTAAAAAATTTCCTGGAACTGACCCATTATAGAAGAAGAAGTAACCTAGACAGCAAAACCCCTGGTAGCACTCTATCTCAACCAAAAAATGGTTGAGGGGATGATGGTGGATGCTAAATGGGTTTAGTGGATGTATCTTAACTCTGAGAAATGTTTCTTTCATGGTGCTTCCACCATTGCTTATTTTTTTCTCTTGAATCTGTTAGCAAAGTACAATAGATTTCACCTCTGCATAGAAATGAAATTCCAGCTTAACTTTGCATTTTGCCCAGGGACACTTGTAAAAGACTTTGATTTTAAAATTCTCAGAAACAAAGAAAAGACCATTAAAAACACCACAGAGGAGCAAGCTGCTTTGTCCTCTTATTTCCCAGGTACAGTGCTTTGTCAGGGCCTGAAATTCACCTCACATAACTGACATGTAGCTGCTCATCTGCTCATTCCCGTCACCAGTGCAACCAGTGACCTTGAGTAAGAAGCATCTTTATTGACAGTCAGGAAGAAGGGACAATCTCTGTTAATCCAGGACTCTCCCCTCATACTCCATGGGTTCCAAAGCTGTTTGCACACAAAACATCAGCGTTATTATTCATATGTGCTCATAGACCAAAATCTGAAAGGTTGAAAGACTTGGTCTTTCATCATCATTACTTCTTACTTCAAAGGATTATTTTTCTAAATCTCTGTGTCTTTCTCTTTTTATATTTTCTCCCAATATTGATTGATTTTCTATTTCTACATATTCTCTCAAGTTTTCTCTTTTCTAGATTCTCATATTCCATGGTTGGATATAATGAGTTCTTGGATTTAGTTCCTATGCCTATTTTAAGCCCCTTCCTAAGTTCTCTAAGAGTATTAAAGCTTTATTACAGTGGGAAATGTAGAATGTGGCTCATTGCAGATACCTCCTAACAAATACTTGTGGCCAAACTTATCCTGGCCATGATCTTGGCTCTGGAGGAGACAATGGTCCCTATCATGCAGGCGGCATGAGAGCTCTGGTGTAGAAGCTTTCTCAGAACTTGTTGGTAGTCTCATTTATTCTCCATTTACCAGGCCAGGCAAGATTCTGAAATATTTATCAAAAGAAAGAAGAAAGTAAGAAAGAAAGAAAGAAAGAAAGAAAGAAAGAAAGAAAGAAAGAAAGAAAGGAGTTTAGTAGAGTTTCTCTCCCTTATTAGTATACTGTAAGCATGGAATTTTGAGATAGTAGAGCCTTATGCCACTTCTGAAAGCCAATGTGCAGGGGAGAAACCACCCAGGAGGTCCTCCAAGCTGGCATCTACCTATGGAGTAAGTGAGAAATGAGTTTTTAATGTGTTAAGTTTATGTTGGTTTGTTATTACAGCAAAGCCTAGACCAGTCTCAATAATACAGATCTTAAACTATATAGCTGGGAACTGGGAAATATTTTTAAACATGATCTATGTCTATGCATAGGTAAATAGATATGTGTTTATGCTATGTATGTATGAACTTATATGACAGTGACCAAGTCTTTGATCCTTTGACCCCTTCATACATCCTCAGTATCTTCATCTATAGGATAGTGGTGGGGTTAGAAGCTCCTTTAGCTTGAAATGTCTTTGGAATATTGCCTGATGCTTATCCAAATGCACAAGAAAACTTTGCATTTATTCAGGTCTTAACATATTCTGAAGTCTTTTTAACCCAAGAACAAAATTCAGGGCTTGGACAGACTCTGATTTTAAGTTCATCCAAACCATCTCTTTGTTGCCTTTTCCCCCTTTAAGAAAATTCCAGATGAAAGCACAAATCTGCCACATGAACTGATTTTCTGCACAGCAAGATAATTCTTTTAAGTAGTTTCTATTATAGGAAAATTAATTTCAAGGCACTTCATACAGTTCTAGTAAAATCCTTCCGCTCCACAGGGGTCCATGAGCAACACTAACTGCAGCGTTTGCTGGGTATGCCTCATTATGACTTGGTGCAGTGAAGGATATTTTTAAGTTTTTTTTTAAGTTGGGATTTTTGAAATGCATTGTTTTTTCTTATCTCTGCATGAACATTTAAAGGAAACTGTAATTAGAGATATTTTTTACAAGGACAAAATATTTTTCCTACCTCTTATAAAGGAACAGAAATTTCTTTTGATAAAACTTTGTAGCTTACTTATTTTTACTTAGGTAATGTTGTGTGTGAGTGTGTGTGTGTGTGTGTGGTTGAACATTGATACATTTGAGGAGATTATTGAAAGCAAACACATAATCCCATGTGCCAATAAACACACTCAGCATTTGAATGGTTGACAACAAAGAAGACTTCACCACCCAGCTCTTATGTGTCCATCTCCCTGCAGTCTCTCAGAGGTGTTCTCAAGAGAACTCATACATTGTCTGTACACGTTTCCACTTTAGCATCTGTTTCCTGGGAAGCCTGATCTAAGATACCCCAAACTAGTGCCCCAACCAGCTTCCTTATACATAGATTTGCTGTAAAATAATATTTATCCTTTTCTTTCTTATTTCACTAAGAGAGCAAAAAGAGAACCCCATGGGAAGGAATATGGTACCCAAGATTCACTTCAGGTGTAATGATTGAATGTCCCATACTTCCCTGAATCCATACGAGGATTTCAGGGCCCTGTTTTCCAGTCATGGGAATACTGAGGAAGGGGTGCAACTCGAAACCAGAGGCTGGAATGTCCAAGTCAAGCACCACCAACACAGCAATGATGATTGTTCACCATTGTGTCAGCCTGTGGAGCTGGGATGAGGTTACATTTACGACACAGTAAACACTGGAAAAAGTCCCAGATACAAAGCTCTTCTCTACATAGTTAGGGAGTTTTTAATGCTGGTCATATTTGATAGGTGACCCCTAAAACTAGACTTGTTGTCTTTTGACTCTTAGTCCGTTGCTCTTTTCTTAAATCATGAATGCTTCCTTTAAAGTATCCATGATCTTGAAGTGAGCCTTCAGTGATGAAAATAAGTTATAAAAATTGATAACAATTTTAACTTTTATTTTTGTTTTCATCACTTAAAATTAAGGAAAAAACAAAAATATGCTTCATGAAATTATATATGAGATACATGTAATGATTACAGGTTTTTTTATTTTAATCTTTAAGCAAAATTTTTTAAAGATTGTACTTATTTATTTTTATGGAAAGTGGAAGGAAAGAAGAAAGAGAGGGAGAGAAGCATGAATGTGTGGTTGCCTCTCACATGCCCCTTTATAGGGGACCTGGCCTGCAACCCAGACATGTGCCCTGACTGGGAATCTAACTGGCGACGCTTTGGTTCACAGGCTGGCACTCAACCCACTGAGCAACAACAGCCAGGGCTACAAGCACATTTTTAACTCATGGCCCATAGAAAGTAGGGAAAAGTGCAAGAACAAAATCCCACAGGATCAATTAAGAACTTCAGAGAAGTTGCTCTCTGTCTTCTCAGTGTTTCATTGTTTCTGGGTCAGGTTGTCTGGTTTGGAAATCTCCCTGCCTTTCTAGCACAAAACCCTGCTATCTGTGACAGTGAATCCTTTAAAAGCCTTATTTTCTGTTTCTTAGGTAAGATGAATGGGTAGAAATGGGAAAATGGAGCATGACCTATACTTAGAAGACTTGTAAAGAATATCAGATTATCTTCATTCAACAAACTACACAGGCCTGAAACACATACATTTGCATGTGGTAGAACCAACTGAAAACCTAATCAGCAATCAATTCTACAAGCAGGAGGAGATATTCTTTTAGTCTGAACTAATTACTTGGGAGGGAAAAAACAAATTGTGGGAGTAAAGTGGGGCTACTGTATCAGTGAAGATTCATAAATTAATACTAATGTCCCACTTGGGTCATATAACTTCCCTCTTTTTGAGCCCACAGGCATAGAAAAATGAAGCATAGAATTGAAAAAGTTCTTATGAACAGCCTAAATCAGTCCTTTCTTTCACAGAGAAATCGACAGCCTAGTCAAGTGGACTAACTGATTTGGTAAATATCACACATTCAGTTGGCACATAGAGATAGTGTTGCCTCCATGAACCGATCTGGACTCAAATTCCCCCAAAAGGGCCATCCGAGGCCACTGCTGTAGAGTAAATGACATTTGATCTCTGTTCTATAATTGCTGACTCTGCTTTGAGGAAAAAAAAGAAAATCTGTTTGCAAATGTCTCCAGCTATGTTGTAGGTTGGGATTGGTGACTCAGCCATAAAAATCTAGGTTTTCAGTTTTTTAAATCAAACAATTCTACTCACATTAATTACTTTTGTAAGCATTATAATAGTCTGAAGCAGCCAGTGCTATTTAAAATGTTTTCTAGCTCCGAAGGGCCCATGAGTCAGAGGCAAAACCTCCCAATGGAACAATTCATGTGTTACACACAGAGCAGACTTGAAGCAACCCCTCTGCCACTGGTCAATAAGAGGGAGGCGCTGGCAGTGAAAAAAGGCTGGGTGAGGTGAGAAAACTTAGCCATAAATGAAAAGAATAGTCATTGGCTCAATAAGACTGATGCTTTCTTGGTTTCAGATAAAATAATAAATGAGGTAGATTTGAAACATTAGGAGTTCTTTTAATAACAATGATGTTCTCTCCCCTTGCTTCAGTTTCTAATTGACTGTTGCACAATGGATCACGAGCCAGAGGACCTTTTCTAGTTTCTGCCCAACTAAATTACATGAAAAAAGCTTGTGGAGGTGCTTTGTAAATGCTAAACTTTAACCAAACATTTATTATTGTTTTGTGTTTTATAAGAAAGTGAAGTCAGAGATTTGGATTTGATGTTAAAGAAATCTAGAGGTGCAGAAGCTCACATCTTCCAGCCACTGTGGCCTGCAGGGGAGCACCTGAGATTACATAACTACACTGGCAGAGTCACAAAACTGAGCACTATTGTTGAATGTCTAACATCATCGAATGTGTAAAAATTGCTGCAGTATATCCTGTCTATTAATTGGTTTGTAGAACATAAATGCATAGCTCGTTCATGTGAATAATGCAGAATATGTGACTCTATGTTTTGTTCACATATATGCATAATTATTACCTCTCCTTGAAAACTACATCTTATGCCAATCATTTAATAATAACATAGTACTCATGAGCTATAGCACAGTTTAATAAGCCTTGTACAACTAAGCATGTAAAACCATATGTTGAGAGACCACTATCATCTTAACAATGTGAAAGTTGTTGTTGGGGAAGAAAAGAAGAAACATCTCAGAGTCTCTGCTCCTGGGGACTTAAAGATTGTGCCACAGTGCAGCATATAATAAAATAAAATAACACCAGACCAAGACCAATGTGATTCAGAGGAAGGGGAGACCAGCAGAGGTTGACATGATAAGGTAATCTGGAGGTAGGGCAGATGAGCTATTGGTTATACACTGGCCCTTGAAGTCTGGATATGCAGCTCCTGTGAGGTAGAGAAAGAGTCAGGGAGTGATGTTTTGAGCAGGGAGAGTATTGTGAGCGAAGCGAGGAGGACAGGGAAAGGAAAGCTGACAGTGTTTGAAAGAGGGTGAGTTGAGAAGTTTGCTGGAGTGGAGTAGAGGTAATAGAGACAGTCCATAACAGACTGTGTGTCACTCGTCTTAGGTCAGGTTCTCCAGGAAACACGATGAGATGGAAGTTACGGTACAGACGATGTATGCAGTTCTTTTGAGAGACTGAAGGAAGCTGGGCAAGTGAGAGCTGGAATGATGAAACTCTTTGTTATTAATTATTGAAACTTTGTGTGTGCATATTGGGATATGGGATTCTGTATTTGTTTTCAATAACTTCCTCAAATGAATCAATGTTGCACTACACACACACACACACACACACACACACACACACACACACACACAGAAACAACATTTCCCAAATAAAAATAAATAAGCTACAATGTTGTACCAGAATAAATCATTTCTGTTCCTGCAAGGGTATCCAACCCACAGCCCATGGGCTGCATGCAACTCAGGATAGCTAGGAATGAAGCCCAAAACAAAATTATAAGTTTACTTAAAATATTATGAGATTTTTTTTGTGATTACATGTCACAGTGTATTTAATGCATGACCCAAGACAACTCTTCTTTCAGTGTGGCCCAGAGACACCAAAAGGTCGGACACCCCTGGTACCATAGGGTTTACGAGCAACATGAACTGTGCAGCATTTGCTGGGCGTGCCTCACTATGACTGGATACAGTAAAGGATGTTTTCATTATTTTTTAAGTTGAACTTTTTAAAAATGCATGATTTTTCTTTTATCCCTTTATGAACATTTAAAAAGAACTATAATTTGAGATATTTTTAACTGTATAATACCACTGTCCATTATGTTTTCATCCACCTGTATCAGATACATGATTTTTTTTTAAGCTGTTGCTCATTCATTGTTGTTGTTGTTGTTTTTAAGATTCTATTTATTAGTTTTTAGAGAGAGGGGAAGGGATGGAGAAAGAGAGGGAGAGAAACATCAATGCGTGGTTGCCTTTCACATACCCCCACCACTGGGGCCCTGGCCCGCAACCCAGGCATGTGCCCTGACTGGGAATCAAACCAGCAACACTTTGGTTTGTAGGCCCATGCTCAATCCACTGAGCCACACCAGCCAGGGCAGATACACATTTTTAAAAATTTATTTAACTGAAACTGTACCCCCAAAATTTGTCTGGGTCTTTTAAAACTCAAATTATAAATCCATTGGTTTTGTCATGGGGCATCTTCTTCCAGATAAAATGATGTTTTGATGCATTTCTAATGGAGGGAACAGGCTTAGAAACTAGATACCAGTTTTTAGGATATGGTATTTGGAAGGGGGTTGTGTGTGATGTGAAATCACATTATATCTCTTCCGCCTTCATATAACACTAATTGGAAATTAGAAAACAAGAGGCCAAAATGAGCAAATAAATGCAATTTAAAGAAAAAAAATAGTTGAGCAAGGAGGGCTAGTGAATCAAAGGAAAATAAAATTGGAAGTTGAAGTTGACAGCCTTGCCCTTCAGCTTTTCCCCACCCCCTGGACACGGAGGAGGAGGTCTGCTCGCTGATTTGTTTCCGGTCTAGCTGCCTGCCCCGAGGGGGCTGGAGTGAAGCGGCTTCTGAGGAGTTAGACGTGAGAGGCTCGTTCCCCAGATGCGGCCCGCTGAGACCTGAACGAGACATCCAGTTCCCCAGCTGCAGCTCCCCAACAGCGCACTGTGCCGGAGGAACGGAGAGCGTCTCCCTGAATCACTCCTTATCCAACTGCAGCCCGGTGTATTGGCATGTCCATCAGGGGTGATTTGGTAACCTGTCTTCCCGCCCAGAACCGTGAGTCGACAACATGAGACCTCACTGTGTACTTTATAGGAGCCTAATAAGGCAGCAGCTATACGAATGGGGCAGAGTTGCAAGTGTGACTAAGACAGCCGTTCAGTTAGTGGAGCGAGAGCACAGCTGCCATTTCCCCCAGGTTCTGGAAGAGACACCCTAACCGCACTAGGTGCACTTGGTGAAGTGTGTCATGGTGAGCCCCACACCCCACTCTCTAATTCTGGTTCTTGGTGGGAATGCTTCCTAGCTACTTCACAAAAGCAAGGAAATGTAAGAATGGGGGAAGATGTCAAAACGTGGGAGAAACCTTTAAAAAGTTCATCATATTGTGGAATGGCTACTTCCTCTTCTTCAGTTATAAAGAGCATGGCGCCAAGACTCTGTCTGTCAAATATATGTGTGAACCCCATAAGGGTGCCCGTGCCTCGCATTCCTCTGTGGTATGTACTGTGTTTCCTGTGTTGATGGGCCCCGCAGAATCGTGATCGTGGTGGCAGTGACAGCAGGAGTGACGGCCTTTGACCGTCAGTGCTGAGAGAGCCAGCAGTATTAGATCAGAGGTCCGTAACCTGAGCCGAAATGTCTGACAGGGAATGTTCACCAGTTATCAGAGGAGGCTGACCATGAAACAAAAATGTTGCTTGTATGGCCCATTTGCACAAAGGGTTAACACAGATATAGCTATAGAGAAACTTATTTCAGTTCCCAGAGACAGAAAAAAATCTTTCTAAAAGCCAAACAAATTTCTTCATACAAAAATGCCTCATACAAGCTTTTCTGACTCTAAATGTGGAGTGTTGCCCCTTGCCAAATCCCCCATGAGAATGACTGAGGGAGAGGGAATGAAAGCTACAAACTTTTCCATCTTCAATGAGCAGCTTCTCTTGAAACTAGATTGCTGTTATTAATGGTGATGATTTTCGTTTACAATACAATGTTGGACTGTAATTATTTCCTGGTATAAATTGCTTACTTGCTTCTTCTCCCCAATTAGTTGACCTATTGCTTTCTACATATTTTTGTTGCTAACTTCAATATTCTGGATAAATAGCTTGCTTGTGGATAGAACTGTTCTTCAGCAGTTCTGATAGATTTTTTTCTTTCTCTTATAAATTGCTCAATAAAATTTTTTTCAAAAGGCATAAAAAGGGCACCAGAGGTGATTAAGTATGATATTTTCTCAAACTATATTTGATTGCCTTGTGGTTCACATTAAGATAAAAGCTCTTGTATAAGTTAATGAACAATAAGCTTGATCACTTGCTGTTTTGAGAGACTGGCTGAGGACAATGCTCAGGGATTCATATGGAATCCGTTTGTTGAAAGGATAGTGAGGGTGCACACCTCATACTCACTTTGAGAGAGGTTGTTGGCCCATTTCTCAAAATTAGGGAAAATGTGTTTTCATGTGTAGAGGGAGAGATGCTAAAACAATAAGCCCACAAATGTCCATTTGCAATCAACAAAGCTACAAAGCTTCAATTGAGTCTTCACCAACAAACACACCTGCTGATTATTTCATTCATTGCCAGTCACTGTGTAAACCAGTCAAGAAAAGTCAAATCCTTTTCCAAGAGGAGATGTCATGCTATATGACAGGATGCTATAAAATGATATGATATTTTAATTTAGAACTAGACTGAGTGTTTTAGATTTAAAGTGCTAAGTTAATTCAGAAGGGCACAAGGGAACAAAATAGAAAGTCTTCCTGGAGAGAAGGGTCCATGAAAGATGGGTGGAATTTAGTAACATAAAGAAGAAAAAAGAAGCAGCTCCATCTGGCAGGAAATCACGAGTGAGTCTGCATCTCCTGGTTCTGACTGATGGCGCTGCCGTGGTTAAACCATACCTCTATTACTTTCTCCTTGTTCTTACTGCAAGTTCTCCTTGTGCTGGGTGAGTGAACAGGTTTCTATTTGCTGAATTCATTCTATGTAATAATAAAATAATCTTGATCCTTAATGTGAATTTTTTAAAAAGAAATTGATTTTTAGCTTCAGAAATCTCGGTTAATTGAGACCACTTAAACTCCCTGGCAGTTTTTGAGATTTAAAAAGCCCTCAGGCAAAGATGTGCAGGAACATTGGAAGGTGTCATTGCCTCCATGCCTCCATCTCGGGGCATAATCTTTCTCCTTGACCCACCCACCCGATTCTACCACTTGTCAAACTTAATACTTCCTTGAACTGTGCATTAACATGAAAGGGGAAGATAAAAACCAGAAGGGCAGGAGGTAAGTCAGAATACCTTTGGAACCCTGAGTCCCACAGCAAGTCAACACATCATTAAAATAAACAAATAATGGGCAGACAAACAAACAAACAAACAAACAAAACCCCTAGAAACTATGGAGTGTACTGTGAAGTTAGGGTCTTCTTCACTGTTATTTTATAGGTCTTGGCCATTGTTATAGGTAGAAAAAGAGCCAAAGGTGGAAAAACTGGAGCATGGCTTTGTGTCTGACAAATTGTAGTCTATACAAATACTCAAACACTTGCTACTGTTAACTCATGCATATCTTTTGTACAAGAAAAGTTTATTGAACATTTACTATGCATCAGATAGTGTGCCACGTACACTTGGAATATACAAACAAATCTGAAAGAATCACTGTATAGTAAGTGAGCTATAACTGCATTCAGATCTATGAGAGTAGTAGGTAAGAGGGGAGAGAGAGCGTAAAGAAAGAAGGGATGCATCCTTCTTTGGCTTATAGGAGGTTGATGACAGTATATAGGTCCTAGAAACTTTAGTGTGGTCAAATGAATACAGATCCAACAGAAAGTGAGCAAAAGGAGAAAAAGACTACAAAATACATTTTATGTAAGGATGCATCATAACCAAAAATAAAGAAGCCTGTAGCAGACAAATGTACTCTGACGACTACAAGTGCTCAGGGTGGCTCAGACTTGGCAAACTCAAGTAGAGAATACTTAAAGGCAGTTATTATGATACTTAAAAAGCTAGTTATTCACAATTTTAGGTAGTCAAAGGTTTGTTTTTTTTTGATCAAAGCAATTTTGTCATGAGTTCTTGTAAAAAAAAAGAGGTAATAGGAAACATAACAGGGTTTAGGCTGGAAGATTGCTAAAAACAGAAGACCTATCTTAACTCACTCCCATTTTTCCATCTTATGGTTGCTTTAGATCCAATAGCATATTTTAAAAGGGTACATTTGCATCCATTTATATATCTATCCATCCATCTGTCTTTCTACTATCATGTTTTTTTAAAGGACTTTATATTTTTAAACAAGAACCATTTCCTAATAATAATATTTAACCTTGGGAACTTCTTTTGGGAAGATAGAGTAACATGGATTAGAGTTAGCCTAGTGCATGAAAAGTAAACCAAATAAGAACAAAACAAACAAACAAAAACACCAGACAAATGAAATATATGCAACAACAGCTTTCAAGTTACTAGACTTTAGGCAACAAAGAATAGAGATCCTGAGAGACTGGAAACAAAGAGGTGAGACCAATAGTTACCCTAACTCACTGCTTTGAAAGTTTTCAGACAGCTACACTAGGGAAAGGAAAATCAGACAGATCCTACAAAAATTTCTAATAGGCAAACAGAGCTGAGAATCTGGGAAGGCAAAACTAGCTGAAGTTCGTAAGACAGAGTACTGAAAAGGACACAGATATGCAGAGAGAGAATCCCGGAGATCTGCAAAGAATTTGCCCTTGAGTATTAAGCAGAGTATTGATCAGCAAATGCATGTGAGGAAATTGCCTGACGTGAGGCAAAGAGTCATCTAAAAGAAGCAAATAGCCTAGCAGTTACATAGGAGAGGGAATAGTCTGTTTCTGCCAGTTGAGCTGGAAAAATGTATAATTCAGGGGACATTAGGGATAATATTCATAAAGATCTTGCCTTAGTAGTAAGGAATAATTAGCTCTATAGAGAGCACTACTTCAGACCCACCTGACAAACCACAGAAGCAAGACCTGAAAGGATCAAATTGTTTTTGAGTAATATAAATGCATCCCCGAACAAAGTTCAAATATACTTATAGAAATACACAAGTATACAGCTCCTAACAAGGTAAAATTCACAACGTGTGGCAGCCCACCAAAAATATCAAGGCATGCAAAGGAACATGAATAGAGAACACATAGTGAGAACAGTCAAATGAAATAAATCCAGAACTGATACAGTCATAATAACTAGCGGACAAAGCATTAAGAAAGTTTGTTCAAATATTAAAAAGATAAGGATAATGCAAAATATCCTAAATTTCTAGAGATAAAAATGTCAATACCTGAAATTAAAAAGAAGTGCATTGAATGGGTCATATGTACTATTATACATTTCAGAGAAAAAAGTTAGTAAACATGAAGACATAGCAATAAAATTATCCAAAATAAATCATTAAATAAGTTTAAAAATATAGACAGCCATTAAGGTCTGCTAGAAGTTCTCAAAGGAGAGGAGAATGAAGGAAACATCAAAATAGTTTTTGAAAATATGATAGTTAACATTTCTAGAGCTGATAAAGATTTCAAACTGACAGATCCAAAAAGCTCAACAAAACTCAAGCAAAAGAAACATGGATAAAACAACATCAAAGCACACATAATCAAATTGATCAAAACCAAGGATGAAGATAAAATCTTTAACCAGAGAAAATAGGCATATTACATATAGAATAAAAAAGATAAGGATGACTGTTGGTATCTCATAAAAAAAATGCAATGGGAGAGACCTTGAAGAAAAACTACTAAATCATTAAAAGAAAAAAAATATATAAATTCTACACCAAGTGAAAAATATCTTTCACAAATGTAAGGTTAAATAAAAACTTCTTAAAATATACAAATGCTTAAACAGTTCATCAGCAGCAGACCCCTATTATAAGACATGTTAAAGGGAGTTCTTCAAGGAGATAAAAACAATAATACTACCAGGAATATAAGTGTATATTAAAAATGAAGAACATCAGAAGTATGTACTGCATAGTAATAACACATTTTTATTATTTAAATATGTTTAAAAGTAATTTACTGTTTATAATCATTATAACTATATAGTTTATGGTTTATAACCTATACAAAAGTGAGATATGTGACAACCATAACAAAAAATATCAGGGAAGGAGAAATGGACTATACAGTTTACGGTTCTTATACTATCCCTGAAGTGATGTATTACCATGTGAAGTTAGGATGTGATAACTTAAAGGTATGTACTATAAACTTTTAAAAAACAACTAAACTAACAACTAGAAGAGTTACTACTAATAAGGCTATAAAGGAGAAAAGGTAAAGTAATAAAAAATACTTAACCCAAAAGAAACTGGGTTGGAGGGAGAAGAGAATCAGAGAAATCTATGGTAAATAGAAAATAAATAGCAGGATGATAGATTAAAAGTGATCATGTCAATGATAGTGTACACTCACCAGTTTCAAATCACAAATTGTTAAACTGGTTAAAATGGCAAGTCCAAACAATATGCTGCCTACAAAAAAAAAAAAAAAAACCCACATAATTTTAATATAATAAGTGAATAAGTGAAAAGTAAAAGTATAAAATAGATACCCTATATTAATACTAATCAAAAGAAAACTGGAAGCAGTACAATATATATCTCACAAAACAGACTTCAGAGCAAGAAACATAATACTAGGGAAACGCAATGCTCTCTCTTGATGATATAAGGTTCAACTTATCACGAGGATATAGCCCTAACCATTTATGTGCCTAGAACAACTGGATATCCATATGTGAACAGGGTACCTCAATCCACACTTCACACCATATGCAACAATTAATTCACAATAGGTTATAGATTTAAATATAAAACCTAGAATTATTAAACTTGTAGTAAACAAAAAGAGGAGAAAATCTTTATGACTTCATGCTAGGTAAAATTTCTTGGAAAGGACATTAAATCATGATTTATAAAAGAATGAACTGACTTTCCTGGTTATGTAAATTCTTTTTTGTTTGGGCTTTTAATGTCCTACATCAACAACTGTTTTATAGTCCCTGAAGACAGGGACAGCATATATGCTGTTTTGCTTCCCTGTAAAATATCTCAATGGACCTCAGGGTAGTCTTTTACTTTTACTGTATGGGAAATAATTTTGATGTGAACACTGACTTTTTCAGTTTATATCCAGATAGTTCATGAAAACTTTCTATTGACTTAAGCCTTCCCTTGCCTCATTTCGTCCCTGTGAATTCCCAACCTGCTACTTTTTACATAAAGTAATTAATATTTTCAGTTATGAGTTTAATTTTTATCTCACATTCCATTTAAAAATTATAAATTTAAAGAAAACTCATAAAAAACAAGAGAGAGAGATAAAGTAATTTCCTGGAACAAGGCTAAACTGACCTCTATTAGAAAGAGGTAAAAAAGAAATTAATATATTAATTAATTATTTTAACCAGAATAGGTTTAATAGAAATTAAGTTTGTAGAAGTTAATGTGAAAAAAATTTTGGAAATTGTTGGTCTTCTTACTAAAGGATTTTTATTTTTATAGGAGATTTGGAACATGTTTCAAACTATTTAGCATGGGGAAAAGAAGCTTTTGTTTAGGTTAACTTTTCAAAATGGGTAGTTGGTAGTGTGAATAGTAGCACAAAGAAAGAAGTCAGGATGATTGGGTTTGCTAATCAAGGTGATCTAGTCGGGGTCAGGGTCAAGAAAGACAAACACAGCCCCTTCCTCCCAGCATTGCATGCTGGGCCAGCAGAGGAGAGAGCTGCCCGTCTCACACTCCTCATTAACCCTTGCACATGTAGGAACTGTGCTTCGCCGCTCAAGTCTCTTAGCTGAGGTTCTCTAGAGCAAGCTCTATGCAGGAAACAACATGGATTTATCTTTTATGAATTATTCATCATTATCATTATTAGCTCTCATAATTTCAGCCACGCTGCTCATGTAGCTCTTTCTGCTTAAGTCATATAAAACTCAGCTGACAAAACATTAGCAGGCACACCATGGGGAATGGGGGCCTGGTTTGGCTGATTATAGCTGCCTCCACTTCTACTTCTAGTGATTTTGTGTACACACAACTTTGCTTGCAGTTTTCAAACACAAAGATTCAAAAGAAAGTGAAGTGTACCAAAGGAATAGCTTGAAGCCATTAAGTGTTCTCACTCAAAGAACGTGCTGTCTGGGTAGGCCAGCTCCATGGGTAACAACAGCGACCACTCACTGTTTGTCCATAGCCTCTGGTGCAGGGGGCGCAGTGACAGGCAGCTGCTATACAAAGGTGTGGTAGACCATTTCTTACTTCTTTGTAACCTTTCAAGCAGTCAGGTGGTATAAAATCACCTCTTCCACTGATATCCTGAATGCCACTGATACTGCTATTCTTTGAATTTAGTCCTAACCTCATAAAAATGCAAACATCTAGGTAAGAGGTTGCATCCCAGTCCCTGTTCCGTTATTATAAATCTGTTCAACAGATTATTCTCTACAAGCCAACAGCAAAGGGAGTGGATCGAGAGTACAGCCTCTCTGCGTGGTGGGAGAGGAGTGGGGAGCCAAGAGCCAGAAGAGCTGAGTGACTGCAAGTCTGAGCAGGCTGCCCCCTGCTCTGTGAGCAGAACTCCTGGAGCCCTGCTGGGATTCTCATTGATTTGGAGCTGATCTGTCAGGCTACAGGGAGAAGCAAGTTCTACACAACAGTGTAACCTTTACCTCATGGTCTTTCTTTCTCCATCACCAGTACGTGCCAAAATTCTAGAAAGAACCATTTGCAAGGTACTATTAATTGGGAAAAGGTATTCCTCAGGCCTTTGTTCTGGATGAGAAAAAGAACTTAGTGCTTATTTATAGAGCTTCATGTCTGTTTTATTCTATTCAACTACAGAACAACCTTGTAAAATGAATATTGTTGAACTTTTTTATGTGTGAAATATAGAGGAAGAAAAACTTTAACTCAACCATCTCATGGTCCTTGGCTGAGTCTTAAAATTAAACTGACCAAAACAGACCAATTCTCTTTATAAAGAAGTGAAGTCCTAAAAAGACAATTAGAGCGGAATATTTGATATGTATTTTTTAAATTTTTATTTATTTTTAGAGAAAGAGAGGGAGGGAAACATCGATGTATGGTGGCCTCTACACAGCCCTTCCTGGGGACCTGGCCTGCAGCCCAGGCTTGTACCTTGACTGGTAGTCGAAGACCCTTTGGCTTACAGGCCTACACTCAATCCATTGAGTTACACCAGCCAGGGCTAGAGCTGAACATTTTAAACCAGGTTTGATGAAGATTTGACAGTCGTGGAGGAATATAAATTAAGAAACATGGGTAATTGAAGTAAATTGGAGAAAACAGCAAGGTCTGTGTGTTAGAACTTTTTGAGGTTCCTTTGTTTGGATTCTTCTTTGTGTCCCTTTGTTTTTAGAGATAAGGATGCTCCTTTCCTCTGGACATAGGGAGGGCATCTTTCAAATGAAGGTTTTGTGACCTGTTTCAGGGAAAAATGGCAATGGAGATGGGGGTTGGGAAGTAGGGTTAGGGATGGGGGGAGGTCATAGTCACCTTCCAGATTCTGATATTTTCCCAAAATTCCTTCAGTTTCAATATCCAAGAAGCCATCTTTTGAAGTAGCATACTCTGAAGCCCATCAGAAGAAACTGTGACTCAGAAAGCTTAACTGTCTTGATTCATGTATTCATTTGGCAAATATTTATGGTGTCCTTACTTTGTGACAAAAACTGTTACATGTGATGGGGATACACTGGTGAAAAAAAACTATATATTTTATCTTAAGTAACTTACAATATCATTAGGCAAGCCACCAGTTACAATCAGGGGCAGAGATATGCTTTGAACCACTTCTGACCCATATCCCCATCATTTTATATTGCTGTTATTCAATGAGGCTAGTTAAAGAAGTTCGTTTGTTAGAAAGGCCTGAGATCCATCATTACAGCAAGGCAGGCTGAAGAAGAACTACACCTATCTGCTTTCTTTGTAGGTTTTTCGTTTAGGTCTGGGTTTCCTTAGAAAATGGTTCTGGTTATCCAGGTCAACTTACCATGCCCGTAAGCCAAGGCAGCAGCAAGGTCAAAAGCATGTGTGGAGACCTTCCAGGTCCTAGAGTTTTGGGGGATGATGCAGGAACTCTGCTGTGGGAGTGTCCAGTTTCCCCACCTAGAGGGATGCCCCAGCCTTAAACTTCTTCACTGTCGATTTGCTGCAGGGACAGTATTTTCCCCTATTTCTGAGCCGCAGGCCTGTATGTCCAGCTGCATGTCTGCCATGCTAGGACATGGGAAGACCACATCCTGTCACTTTGTGAAGCTATCCTGGGGGCTTCCGAGAGCCCAGATTTCCTCCGAGCTGAGGCGATGCAGACGTGGGATAGCCAGTAAGTCAGGGTGGGGTTGGGGGTGTGAAGCTGAATATCGGTGAGCCTGCTGCAGGACCCGTGGACCATGTTCTCACACACTCACAGCTCCACACACACTCACACACGCAACCCCTGGTGGAGTGGGGAATTAGTCAGCGGAGGCCTGACAAAGTGCTTCCTACACATGCTGTTCTGTCAGGCGGCACAGCTTCTCAGGCTTCAGAGGTAATTACATGGATTTTCTGTCTTGTACCTGCAAAAACACAGCCCAGCTCTGCGCTGCCGCTGCCGGCTCGCCGCTGACAAGGCCTTTGGCTCTGGCAGGCGGCGGGCTGCCGGGAGTGTTTACATGCTTTCTTTTAAGAATTCAAACCCCAAGCAGATACGGGAGGCACCAGTGGGAGGAAGAGGGCTGAGAGTTTGAGGGAAACAAGTATGTAGAGAAGTTTCTCTTAGATGACCGAGTAAAACGTTCCACAGGAGATGGGGACGCAGAAAATGGGGAGATGGCTGTGGAAAAGGCTAAGATAATGCTTGTATCAGTGAGTTTTCTTTCCCTTCATCCATCAGCATAATTACTTGGCTAGTAATATCTATTTTGCTTTCAATCTATCCACCCATCAATCAACAGTTATTAGACCCACATGCCCAAAATTCTAGTCTGGGCAATTTGTGTTTATCTGGGCTGGAGATAAGGCATAAACCATAGCCTCTGCTCACAAGGAGCTTATACAAGGGTTGGGGAGACAATTGCTTCAGGAAAACTGAAATGAGATGGTCAGTGATTTGCAAGCAAGTGGGTATGGAGCACACACCATGATATTAAGCCTCTACGCACTATTTGGGATGTGCCCTTTTTTAGTATCATAATGGGAATTATAACCAAGTAACGAAATCCAGAAACAGGAATAAGTAGTAAACAAAATGTACTGGGTTACTTCACCCTTTCAAGGCCAAAAGGGACAGGACATAGATCAAAGCAAGGTCACTCTTACCAGTGTTGACTATGCATAGGTTCCAAATTTCCTATCCTATTGGTTAAGTTTGGGTGCTTCTATGTATTCACCCTGATACCAAGAATATTGACCTGAACCCTGGAACCCTGTGGGCATCTTGGAGTCGTCAGTAGCATAAAGAATTAGAAAGAGGCCTGCACTACAGCATGGATTTGTGACTTCGCTACTAATTGAGTCTGTGACCTTGAACAAATCACTTCTCTCTCAGAACTTCTTTTATAGCTTCAAATTCTTTGGACATTCTTAAGCCCACTCTGGTTTTTCACCAGTCTGGTGCTTTTCTCCTATATCTAACATTCTATGTTCATTCCCCTTCCCTGGGTTTTCATTCAAACAATTCTCCTTCTCTAATGCTTTCCATGACCCTTCAGTCCATCCAAACCTGTGTGGGTTTCCAGTTGGACTGGAGGCCACCACCTACCTGCAACTTCACCATCCCTTGCAGTCTGCATTTCCCTTCCCCCACTAAACCTCTACAGCAAGGTTAAGTGATCAAGCACTAGGGGCCACAGGATGTTATTCCTTAATCATTGTGATTGTGTTTTTCCTCTGTGCTTCTCAGTGGCATGTGGCATATTAAGGCTCTGGGTAGAGAGTGACAGAACTGTTATCGATGTTTTTTATTACATCTCTCAGAGAGCTGGATATGATTAGGAAAAGCAACCTGATTCAGAATAGGAGGTGTTTGTCCTGAGTGAGGTAAAAACAAACAAAACAGAGTCAGCAAGAATACTTGTTAAGTGATTCTTCCCCAGAGAGGCCTAACAAGTCCAGAGCTCCTCTCCATTGTTCCTCTGTTGATTATTTTGTCTTTCTCTTTAGGGATTTTTCAGTGAACTAAATCAGTTACATAATTTAAAACAGATAGATGATGGATAGATAGATAGATAGATAGATAGATTCCCAAGGATTCATCAGAAAATAAATCTCTTTTACCTTTGATAAATGGTTCATCTATCTATTTATCTATCTATCCATACAAATCAATGCACAGAAAACAGGCTACTCTTTCAATTTATTAAATATATTATGGCTCATGGTTGCTTAATGAGGTGGGTGCTATTTTATGCCATTTTAAGGATTACAAAACTGAAGCTCGGGAAGATTAGATTCAAGGCCTTATGGCTAGTAGAGGACACTGAATTTCAACCTAGGTCTGTCTGATTTCAGTCTTTGCATCACTCACACCTTATAAATAAATTTAATATATGTAACAAGCAGAATTAAATAATTTCTGAAATGTATAAAAATATGAGTAGGAAAATTAGTGTATTAGAGTTTAGGGAGTACATTAGAGTAAAAGTAGAGGGAATGATGGGTAATTTGGGAGAATTTTTGCAGTAAATTTAGATAGTCTATGCTACCTAAAACAATTTTATCGATGGTGCATTTGTGTGATAGAATGATATTTTGATATAGTTAAAATATATGAGAATATCATGAGTTAAAACAAGAAAATGATCAGCAGAAAGTTTCAACTGAGAACAGCTCGTGCTGTCCTCAAAAAGGAGATAATTCCCTTTGGGTGCTGCAATCATCCTTTCAGTCCACTCGAGTCCTATTTGCAGTGCTGAAGAAGTGACCTGAAATAGACGGTGATGGTAAATGACTCTACTACAGAAAAATAATTTTGGGTATGCTTGTTGTTTGTAATAATAGTGGTGTTTCAGATTCTCTCTCTCTCTCTCTCCCTCCCTTTCTCTCAAGAATTTCTGTGTTAACTACCAGACAACTCAAGAATAAAGAATTAGCCCACAAAAACAGTAACACAATATTAAATTGGAGAAAACATCATACTAGAGCTCTTAACAAAATTTTTGAACAGATGAGTAATAACTGGTTTAGCACATTAGAGAATGATGAAACCTAATTACTTGTATAGGAAAAGATGGAAAGAAATGTGATCTATTCTGCAAAGCTCAATTAGAAATTGGAAGTGACAGATAGTTTTGACATTGGGGCTTCTAGTTGGATTTGAAAATTGAGTGTATTTTTTGAAATTTATGAAATAAACAGAAACGAAAGTTGAATTTGAAACCCATGCTGTTGAAGGAATTTTCCTTTTACATCCAGAAGAATAAAGAAAGTTTACTCTTGAGAGAAGAGGCACAACCATACACTTGAATCAGAGAGAGCTAAGTCAAGAAAATGGCAGTATTAAAAAACAACTCCTCAGATGTAGAATATATTTCCAAAATCAACAGTTTTCTTCTTTTAACAAGCCTCCCACATTATGAAAGCCAGTCTTACTGTGCTAGGCAGAACACTAGAATATTATGCTGTAAAGAAACTCCCCAACCTAAGAGAAAAGATTACAGATAGTGACAAAGGCAAAAGGAATGAGACAGCCAGCTTCCCGTCATATCACCCTGTGATGAAGTTCAGCATTCACCGAGCCCTGCCTGTGCTGCAGATGGTTTCTGGTCAGTTTACTTTGGCCTCACAATATCAAGTAATATCCGGGGCTCACCATTTATTTGCCTTGTTTTATTGTTAAGTAAAATCTCTTACATGAGAGACAAGGACAGAGAGAGAAAACAATCAAACAACATAGACTACATGAAGCAGAGACAAAGGAGGCATCAGAAGAAAATGTCAATAAAAGTATGATTGAGTGCTTCAGAGAGCATCATTTATTCATTCATTCAGCAAATATTCATTAAGGGGAGCATAAGGTATCTATGCCAGTCATTGTTATTGTTCCACTGAATGAACAACTTTTGCCTTTTTGGGCTTTATATTTGATGGATGAGACACAATATTTTTCACTGCTGAAAACAAGAATAGATATGAACAGGAATGTTTAGAAAATTAATAAGAGTTTTTGAAAACACATCAGTTATTATGCAATAAAAATGAATATGAGAGTTGGAATTGAAATCAAGGAAATTTCTTAAACACTCAAACAAAATCATAAAGATATCAAAAATAAGGAAGAAAATGCAAGATAGGTAAAGACTCAAACCAGAAGGCCCAGTATTCAGTGGAGAATAAAGAAAGAGAAAATGAAGGGGGTGGGAGGAGGAGTTATCAAAGTGGTAGCAAAAGAAAATGTCCCAGAATGGAGGAATATAGGTTTCTGAATTGGAACAGGCCATGAAGTCCAAGCAGGGCGCTGCATCTTAGTGAATTTTCTGAATACTGCAGACCTAGGAGAGATCCCATTGGCTCTCAGGAAGTTAAGAATGTGTCCCAAACAAAGGATCAGATATTAGAAGGCATCAGCCTCCACATCTGCAACCTCAGAATTGGGAAGACAAGAAGACGTGCCTTCAAAAGTCTGAGGGAAAACTATTTACAATTGGCATTTACTCCTGGCCGAGCAATCAATTGAAACTGAAGGTTCAATGAAGATTCAAATGTGAAGGATTTCAGAGAATTTATTTCTCATGCATTGGAATATGGGCTTATCCAAAATAAAGAAGTAAAAACAGAGGGCTATTAAATATAGACAATTATTAATTTTAAGAATAAAAAATTAGAAAGGAAGGAACATGCATTCATTCTATAATACATGCCTGAGGCCTAAGCATGGCTTTAGCATTGTAAACACTCTAAGGTGCTGCCAAACTGATCTTCCAGGAAAATCACCTACTGAATAACCTTACTGGTACACTGGGGATCACTCTAAGCTTGCAGCTCCTGAAAATCACTGTGGATTTTCTGCCTTGCACTTGCTGGTGCCTCTGCTTGGAACTGCTTCTCCCTTTCCTGTGTGGCAACTATGCATCTGTGAGGATCAAGGCAAGCATCCTCTCCCCAGGGAGCCTTCTCTCACCCTCAGTCAGCCTTACTCAGCCCTGGCACTGGTACCCTTGCTTGCACCCTTCTAACACAAGCATCACTCTCTTTCACAGATAAATTTATTCACTTCACATCAGTAGACTTTTCTCCCTCTTCCAAAAGAATGTGATCTTTTGGGAGGTGGAAACCATTTTTTTAAATTAACTGATATATCCTCAGTTATTAGCATAATACTTAAAATCCTAATAGTTTCTTATTTTATCTTCAAAAATATCTTGCAGAGGGATTCTTTAACACATGAAGACTGTAAGGCTCAGAGAACATAAGATCTTATAAGTGGTAGGGCCGCATTCAAACCCAGGGCTTTGGAACCCTAACATTCTTCCTGCACCATCCGGGAAACACCGTGGATGCTCCAGTAATGAGCGTTAGTTAAAGTGTCTGGGAATGGGATACCTCAGGCCTGGTTCTGATCTGGCAACAGCCAGCTATGCGATCTTTAGCAAAGTAATTTGTTTCCCTTTTATAAGGCTCTTCCCTGGATCTGAGGGCTGCAGTTCTCCAGGAGGATCACCTGTGTCTTGTCAGGGACATGCCACTCGAGGTAATGAATGCTGGAGCTCTGGGAAGTGTCCAAAGCATACCGTATGAGATGGTGGATTTTAATTGCAACCTGATCTTTTTGGATCAGATTAGATGTTGGGAAACAGATGTTACTAAATGTGGGCCTTTGCGCTTAGATCCTTTCAGATGATTCATTCTTTACCTGACTCCCAGCCAGCCACACACTGAAATCACACAAAGATACTGTTATGTTCACGTATTATTACTTCTTGACAGTTTGGATAAGAATTAAGAAAGACTGGCATTAATACTACTGAAGCCATTTAAATTACATCTCCATCCTAAACATTGCACACAGTAAGTTGAGACAATATTAGAAAATGTCAAAAAACAAAATTAGTCAGGCAAGATGTTTTATTTGAAAACTTTTAACACAAAAAATCTTTAATAGGTGGGAACTGAGAAAAAATTAAATCTTGTTTTGACAGTATTCATTTAATAGGGAGAAAAATGTTGGAGTATATAGAAAAGTTATTTTTTAAAGACAAAGGAAGTTTGACACAATATAGTTTAAAAAGATTTATTTTTGTTGAAAAAATAGAATTCTCTCTATGTTATAGCTCTACATCCTATTACTTCCATTTGATACTGAAAAATGGAAAAAGATAACTCATATCTAAAGAAACATTGATTCCATTGCATTTTCAATTCAAATAAACAGTCTTCACTCAACAATGAAATTCATATAAAAAAGAAGTGCATTTGTTTCTCTTTTCCTCCTTTTATTTATATATCCACAATCAGACAAGCTATAACACTATCTAAACAACTGTATGCATTAACAAACAAACATAGATCAATAGCTATAATTTGATACACATGCACCATTCTCTATGAAAACATCAATAGTCTAAAAGCTGAGTGGGCATAGCTGGAAAAAATATGCTTCACAGACACAATGTTGGCAGAAGATTAAATAACCAGATGTCAGGGAGAAAAAAAAAATTCAATGAAACCGAAGACATATTGGAAATGTACAGGTATTCTGTAGAGCTAAACTGTTCAGGATTAATAATAAAAAAATTATCTTCTACTTGCAGTCATTCAATTACTGTGTGTGCAAATATTTTGGATTGGATGTTTCCTTTCAAATATATTATTATCTACCTAAGGAGTCCTGTTGGGAGTCAAGGCAGAGCTAGGATATGAGTTGCACAATGCAGTCCAATCTGAAAACAATATCTTAAGTTGCTGTAGAGCCTTTCATAAGTGAAACCACAGATGACTCGCGTCATTCAAATCTATAGCGCTGTGATGGAGCAATGAAAAGGGTATATATAACTTAGTAATGGGTTCAGGCAGCTGAGAGAAGCCAAGTTTATGCAGAGCATTTGATTGAAAATAGATGAAATTCCTGAGTGTGTCAATTCAGCCAGCACCTACACAAACCAAAAAGCAAATAAGCCATTTGCCATTTTATTAATAAAGCAATATAGATGTGGACAGGGCAGTGCACCAGGGACGGAGGCCACACAACAGTTTTCTGTCGTTTTCCAATGTTATTTTATCAAATGCTTTATTGTAATTACATGCAATAGAAGACAGTGTATCTCCCATGACTAATATTTTTAAGGGGTGACTCTTCGCATCCCAGCATGCTCAAGTTGTCAGGGATGACTCCAGCAGGAGAAAATACCAACTTATCTTTGAACATTTCTAATTTATTTTATAAAATTGCGGTATTCTAGGTCTACAAGCATTGTCTCACATACACCCATAGTTCTACAATTCATGAAATTGCTTACAGAGTGAAATCTCATTTCTTTAATCTTCATTCATATAGAAAGGGAACACAATACAAGGAACCAATTCACTTGCTTATGTAAATGTTATATGTCAGAGTGTGTCTGGAAAGTAAAAGAGTGAAGAGAGGGAATGGACTGTGGGATGGGGTTTAATACTGGATGAAATTACACAGGTGGAAGAAGATACAGAATAGAAGGGTGATCTTCCTGGAAAACAAAACAAAACAAAACAAAACCCATCTTTTAGAACAGAGACATTAAGACAAATATGAAACCTTTTGATCAGAACATGGAAATGGGGATGGATGTTCAGTAATATGTCAGGCAAGAAGCAACGCAGGGTTTCAAAGTAGCAAGTCACAGATTTAGGAGTGGAAATCAAAACAGAAACAAAAACCAAAGCCATTGTGATAGGCCTAAATATGAAGGGAGAACATAAAGTCCAGTTTACATTTAAAAAGCTACCCAGATATATACTTTCTTTTTGCCTAAAAAATGTAATGAGCAAAAGATTGATAGATATAAGTAGATGGAAGAGAGATAGATAGATAGATAGTGTTTAAACACAAATAAGTAAGAAAAAAATAAACTGACAAAGAACAGGGTCAAGCATACAATTGTCCATATGTAAGAATATGTAAAGCATAGGTAAGAATATTTAAACTCACTAGTGAACAGAGAAGAACTAAGAAAAACCCTGCTGTTTTTAAGCCCACCAGACTGGCTAATGTTAAAACAATAAAGAAGATAAAGTACAGTATCGGGAATATAGTCAATAATATTGTAATAACTATGCATGGTGCCAGGTGGATACTGGAAATATCAGGGGGAACACTTTGTAAAGTATATGATTGTCTAACCACTATGCTGTACACCTGAAACTAATACAAAATGATATTGAAAGTAAACTGTAATTGAAAAATAAAATTAAAATATAAAAAACAAACAATAAAGAAGACATACTGCCACAGCAAGACTGTGATGATACAGGCGCTCTTGCTGTCAACTGGATGCTTTAGGATTCTTTAGGGGGGAAGAGTCTTAGTATTTTGTGTTGCTTTTAACAATTTCAAGACATTTATTCTATGTAAATAATAATGAGCTTCTGCAAAGATTGAATCATATGCATTTATTTTAACATAGACTCACCAACATATCAACTGTTCACATATACCTGTCAGAGTGTTTCAGAGAAGCCTAAACTGACGTATAGGCCTCCTGCCAGGGGATTGGTGAAGGGACACCTCCTCTTGGTCTTTATCTCTGCAGGTTTTTGAGTGTGTGAAGAGAGAGATTGCTGGAGAGTCTGACCCCATGGACCAGGTCTGAGGGCTGGGTAAAAGTAGACTGTAAAGAAATGCCAAGACATTGATTTGAAGAAAAATTTTGTGAGACCCTGACTATAAACTACACTGCTTTGGGTCCCTAGAGACAAAGTCCAATAAGCATGTAAAGTGGCTGTGAGGATTGGAGGTAACAGTGAGATACTTTGACACATCTTGAGGCTTCAGAAATGTTGAAGAAACCAAAACAAAGGCAGCCCCAGGAAAGGAAGGCTGTATTGATGGAGGAAGGGGCCTGAGGCTGAGATGCATGCATGAAAGAACTTTCAGTGTAGCCATTCATGACACATCTGGGGGTCCAGAGATGATTGGCGAGTCTCTTGCAAGTAGTGGTGGTAAAGAAAAAAAATGATCAAAAGCATTGTTAACATCAGTGAAGAAATTTCCTCACAGCAACCCAAATACAGGCATAGTCAATTGCCATGCAATTCTCAAATCAAGGTCAGGAATGAAATAGAAGATTCTGGAATAGAGTACAAGTAGCACCTTTGAGAATTCTCATGAATGTCATCAAATGTGGAGCAAACTGGCAATGTGGATCTTGCCCCTCTTTTCACTGGCGTGGTGCAGGAACAAGTACTGGGAGTGTAGGACTATGAATGACAGGATTGTGTCGCTAATGCAAAGGGATGCTCTGGCTCCAAACACCCAGAGGGAGAAACAAGTTGGTCTGCAGAAAAGGTGAGCACTCTAGATGAAGTGACGCCACCTGAGACAGGTGAAGCCAATCAATCAGAAATGAGAGCATCTCAGAGGCAGAGGAGGAGTTGAATGGGGGCATGCTGATAAACCTATTCAGTCCAGCTGAATAGGGGCCAGGCTAAAATAAAATCTCTGTAAACATTTTAGTCAGCTCATTTCTGCTAGTATTTACAAACATTTTTCCACCTATAGCAACCAAATCTTGGTTCCCTGAAGAGCATATTGAACCCCATTTTATCTGAACTCATGCCCAGTCAAGACACGTCCTCAAAGCAGATAAAAATAGATAAGAAAATGAGTACTCAGATCTCAAATTAAGCTTAAATGATAAAGAAACCAGGTCTTAGATCTTTTTTATGAGAAGGGAAAAGAGCCCCTCTCTGTCCCTCTCTCTCTCTCTCATACACATACCACATTCACACGACCATGTAAGAAAAGGTAGATGGTCTCAATAAGCTGCCCAAGAAAGAGGTTATAAAAGAACAGAGGAAAAAGGAGGTTGGGGAATTAAGAAATAATATAAAAACAGTAAAGAGATAAATATATACTTAAATGCTCACATTACATATACATTTTAGGAGTGTTAATCTTGATAGGGATTCTATCGCATTCATAAATGGCTTTGTTACCATGAAAAACAATCTTGAGAAACTCCCAATGATGGCAAATGAGAAAAACAAAGGAGATTAATGCTCATAGAGGTGAGTACTATCTTCCATACAGGTGAAGGAGTGGAAGATACTGTGTATCCTTGGAGCACAATGCTTAACAAACATAACAAAGGACATTAAAAGGTAATAGAGAATAAGTTTCTTAACACAAGAAATAAATAAATAGTTAAATCAAGATATCCACTGATTCTTAGGAATAATTAGAATATTCAACATTGTGAACTATCTTGGATTGATAATTTTTGAACTTTGATGATAAAAGTAAAAATATTCTAGCTATCCAGAGAGGAATAAATTACAAGCTAAGAAGGCAGGGTTGAGCTGGCTTTACATAGCTCCATAGTCAAACATTTGAGATGAGAAGCCAGTGAAACAGCCCTGCCAGATTTTGAAGGAAGGAAAGTGCTATTATATGCCAAGATTTGGCTCAGGTAGGAAAGCAACAGGAAATTTTTCGAACATAGAGGAATTCAGGAAGTTTAATACTCCTGAGGCCTTCTTGAAAACAAAAGCAACAAGAGCAACAACAACAAAAAAATCCTAAATACTAATTCCAAAAAGGTAAGAGATGGATCAGAACAAAGGTTTCAGTAATCATACAAGCCGTGATTTTAAAAATGTATCTTGGTTTCATTAAAGCTATTTAAATATTGAAATAATACCAGCAGCTTCTTTGAATCCAAAAAATTTAAAAAATAAAACAGAAAGTAATTACTCTGAATCTTCATAAATATATAATAATGGAAATTAAAATATCACATTAATATGCAGAAGCAGGTGAGGAAAGTGTGATGAGTGAGGAGATCAGTGTCCTTTTCTGGACCTGGAGCAAATCAATACTGCCCATAAATCAAGGTGTGGAACTTAAAAATATCTGTTTTTCTTAACCTTAATAGCTCCTGTAGAAAAAATAGTGTCTCTCTTATCAAAGATTCCTTTAACTGAGCCATGATCGCAGTTTGAACTATACTTTTTTTCTTCTGCTAAATTCATGTAAAGTCAGATTAAATACTTTTCATTTAAAAAATTGCAGGTATTTATAAGGATTCAGATTAATAAAACCATCACTCTCTCTTTGACTATCTCTCTCTGTTTCTCCTGTCTTCTCTTCTTCTCTTTCCTTTCCCCCATGCCTTCCTCCCTCCATCATTCCACATATTATTAGGTAGGGATTTTTAGGACATTTACTGTTATTTCTTTTAATTCCTCATTTTTGCATTATTTGACATTTACAGTACATATGTTTATATATGTAAATATATGTATGCATGGTGTGTGCATGTGTATGTTGTCAAATAAAAAAGTAAATCTGCACTTTATTCAAAGGATTATTGGGAGGTATTGTAATAAGACACGGAGATTATTGCTACGGATGAAGTTCTGACCATGAGCTCTGAAAGTGTCTCAAAGGCTGGGTAAAAAGGGATTTTGTTTTGTTTTTAGAGAAGTATAAACAAGGGTAGGAAGACCTGGGCCTGAGGATGTGGGGTGGAAGGGTGCTGTGACTGCACAGTAGATCTGGGAATGTTTCACGGAGGCCAGCCTGTTTTCAGGACGGGCTGTGCCAGTTGGCTGAAGTTGAGGGGTGCGGTGACGTTCAGGAATCCAGAGGGAGGAAAAGCTGGATGAAAGTCTATTACCGATAATTGTGTTCAAGTTGATCAGTGGGGGCAACCAGTTCAGCTAATCTTTTATGGGACAAATGAGGGGAATTTGGGGAATCTGTATCTGGCCTTATCATGGGTAACCAAGCGAGCAGCCATGCATTTTTATCAAATCATATGAGGAAGAGTAGTACTGTACTTTGCAGTTAGCCATTTTCCTGAAACACAAAAGGATGGGGGTACGTCTTAACCTTTCCTGTTTCTGTGGTTCACATGGCTCAGGCAAAATGCAATATTGCCTGTGAATATATTTATATTTATATTTGTATTTATATTATAAATATATATATATTTAAAGTTCAAGAACCTGAGTTCAGGAACTGTGTGTGTGTGTGTGTGTGTGTGTGTATATATATCACATACATATGTGGATATGAATACTGTTTAAATGTATCTAAGTTTTTTATAAAGATATGACTGAAAGAACTACAACATGAAGTCCTTAGTCAGTGTTCAGAAGCATGTAGCCCATCTCAGGAGCTGACCGCACACAGAAGCTTAGCACACTGCTACACAGTGAAGAATAAACTAATACATGTTCTCAATCACTCTTTCACTCTTTGTGAAAGAATGTTCAATGGGGAATATAAAAATGAGTACGAGTTATTTTGTTTCCTGAAGGTTTTTCTTTACTTTCCCTACAATTATAAGTTTCTGGCACATTAATGACTTAAAAATAATGCAAAAAAACAACATGAAAATGCTGCAAGATAATACGAGACAAACTCGGTGTAGAGAAAATATGTTCAGGTTGAGGTGTTAATGGCAAGAGCACAATGCGATACCAGCCAGCACAGATTCTATATGGCCTACCTGGATGCATGGGTGGACGCAGCTGAGAAAAGTGTGCATGTAACTGCAGGTTGGTGAGAGAGAGCAAAATTCATAAAAGAGGAGTGGCAAATGCAATCGTTAGGGGGTCAAACTGTCTTTTGCGTGAGAAGGGGCCTCATGCATGGTCCACCTTGGCTCATACCTCTTCTAAACCAAGGGTGTCATTTTCTTTTCATGATTTGTGCCAGCATCTGTGGCTACCATCCATGCTGGAGGCAACTGCCTTGCCCATTAATCTCAGCCAGTGCTTCCTTTCTTCTCTCTCAAAGGGCCCAGAAGAGACTCATTATGAAAGGAATATCCACAGACATTCTATCACAATGTGGCCCTGCCAACTCCTTCCTGGATCCAGGGTGAAATAGCCATCACATTCGTTGTGCAACTATCTCTCTTTCCAGGAAAGTTGGATCTGTTATCCTTTACTCTGTTATGTGGCTCAGCCTTGATGCTTTTTACCTTGGCTTTCCAGCAAATCCATTTTTCACCTTCCCAGTAAGGCCTCTTACCTTTATTTATTGGTATACCTATGTTTATGTTCAGAAGGCAAATTGGAGTCAACTGAAATAGAAACACACAGCTTCTATAAGGTCAGGTAAAGGCTCTATAAGTTAATCAATAGCTAATTAAACATATCTCCTTACACATGTTACTCATTTATATAGGTTTTTATATCAAGGAAACTGTAATCATGTTTTCTCGTTTTTTCTAGCACTGTCTCATGGGTAATTAACACAAGCACAGAGAGGTTTGGTCACAAGCTCAAGGCACACAGCAAAGAAGATCATCCATGTATTATCCACCCTTTCAACAAATCTCCATGTTCACAATTACTTGTTCAGTACTCCTGTCTTTCTTGACTCTAGAATATCCTTGCCATGCCACTCTATGAACAGACTAGGTTTCTTCAATTTCAAAGTACCTTTGATGATTAAATGCTGGATCAATTTAAATATAGCTTTTTGAGGTTAATGGGAAATAGAAATATATTTACTGAGTTAAAGGTACACTTTCAATAATCTTGCGCATGTATATTTGGATTATGTTAAATGTCAAAACCCCAATAAGCTGTATGTTATGATTGAAAACTGTGGTGGTATATTCTCATCCTCATGACTACCAATCTTTCAAGACCAAGTTCAAAATGTCAGCATATCCAGGAAGCATTTCCTGTTTGCCTCATCTGGAAATGACTGCTCCCTCCCTAAAAATCCAATCCTTCTTGTTTGTTTGTTCCTCCCATGACATTTGAATGCATTGCTTCTCTAGCTAGGCTATGCTTTTTCCATAAAAACATTAGCATAGATGTTATAATACCTTAGATTCCTAAGCACTTTCCTGTGAATGCAATAGTTACTCAGTAAATATTTCCTGCTTATCTAATAGAACTGAAATAAATGGCCAATGAATTTCTCTCAATTAAGCAAAAAACAAATGTTTTGTTTACATAATATCATAGGCCTTGTCTATTCATGTGAATCTTCTTGTGCTCTAAAGATTTAATCATGTCGAAGCATTTCTTTTTGGTCAATGTTTATTATGTTCTCACAACATATTTGGGTTCTCACAGGTAAGCAGAAATTGGAGTAAGCCTAGAATTACCTCTAATCAGATTTCTCTCCGTTAGAAGGTATGACGTGTTC
Source organism: Tonatia bakeri (assembly GCA_004024845.1). Lineage (NCBI taxonomy): Eukaryota > Metazoa > Chordata > Mammalia > Chiroptera > Phyllostomidae > Tonatia > Tonatia bakeri. The sequence goes on along the minus strand of PVIA01006231.1, from coordinate 28,653 downwards.
TCCTTTCAGATGGTCGGTCTCACTCTAATCCCAAGGGGGTGGTGGGCAAAGAGAAGTGGAAACAGGGAAGTTAAGGTTCACCTTCCTTGTTCACAGCACATTATCTAAATGGGGGAAATGTGTGTGGCGCCTTCTTAAAGTGGCTCATCACCACTTAGCCTCACAAAGTGGCCCAGACTACACGACTTTCCCAGTTTTTGTGTCTGGTTTTAACCATTTTGTTGCAAGAAGTAGCCACTTCCTGCAGTTACTATTTTACCTTTCTGTAGCATCATCCTTTCATTTAGACAGTCTGGGTATAAATCAGATAATCAAGCTTTATTAATGAGCAAAAATAAGAGTAAAAGGGTTCTAAGATTTGAATTGAAGATACGTGGACTCTCCTGAGGAAATCGAGTACATTTAATTCATGAAGTTCTTGCCACAGGTTATTTGCTTTCTGCTTTGCTTCTTTCCTTTTGATGACTTCTTTCCCACATCGGTCCAATCCATACTGCCCCTAGTGCTTCTGCTCCCCTCAATATTTTCAGCACCCCAGTGAGCTAGCTGGATAGTCTCAAAGGGCACCTGCCAGTAAGTCTCAGAGTTGTAATTTTTTCTCCCATAACTGATATGTCCCTTCCCTTCTTGAGTCCTAGCCTTTCTGCATCCTGGTCTAATTGATATGATAAACATATTCCTGTAAATGTTGCTGACATATTAGTGCAAGGACACATGAGATGTGTTGTGTGAGGCTTCAATGAATTTACTCGAGGGTGGAATTCAGAAAGAATTATTTTGGATAAGGAGTTAATTCTCCTTGCCCATCAGTTTCCACCTCATCCAGCAGTCAGTCTGTGGGTTGGGCCTCCTGTGAATGGAAGAGAAAGAGAAATAGAGCTCGGACATGATCCAGGAGAGCCAGCCGAGAAGCTACAGCTTCACACAATGGCATGTGCATAATTTTGTGTGTACAGAGGAAAACAAATCTATTACATTTCTGCAATTCTTTAAACACGTTATTTATAAAGTTGTGATTGCCCTGCTCCTCTCTAGGTACTCAAATTGTCCACTCTGTATTCCTTAGTACAAACTACTACTCATACATTCCTGATTTACTATTTAAAACAAAAATCATGATTTCTAATTTTTGTCCTTTTACCTTTCCATGTGTCTTCTTTCCATTTGCATTTATTAACTCGTGGAATTTTAAAGCTGGAAGGAACCTGTGAACGACCTAGTTCAACTTCCTCCTTTCGTAAACTGGGAAACAAACACATTCAATGGACTATTTCAAGGTCAGATAACCAAGTTGTAATTAATACTGGTTCTGGGTCCAATACAATTACTTGATATTATTTAGTTTTGAAGTATATATTCCTTAAGAAATTACCTTTACTAATTCCATATGTAGCATTATTTGAGTAACTTTCTATATCTTATCCTCTTAAAATTTACAGGTTATTACAAATGTTAATGTAAAAGAATTCCAAACATGAGTACCAACTTGTTGGAAAAGAAACACATCTACATATTTGTGCTGGCTTTGATAGCCTGGCATGTCTCCAGTGCACAGTAAACAGACAATAGAGGAGACCTTTATTGCAGATGCTGCATTTAGCAGGGTGGTATCTGGTACGTTAGAGATGTTTTCCCAAGTTTCTCCCTGCTAAAATAATTCATAGAAATATCAAGGTCAGTGCAAACTGAGGCTATTTGTTCTGTAGATACCAGACATGCAAGGTAAACCTCCTAGGAGACTATTACAAGCCATCAACAAAACACCCGCTAAGGATGTAAATTTTCATTCTCTCTGTAAATCTTCAGCTTACATCTTTCATGGCAACTTCTGCCCATTCATACCCAACACTTCCTGACTCAGTCCTTGCACAGACTTCAGTAAGCAATGTTTACTGTATAATTTATAAAGTTGTTTAAGACTCAGATTCACCAAGGAATTTCTGCAAAGCTAAAAAATAAGTGTTTCTTCCATTTACCAAGTGTGCCAAATTCAAGGGTTCTTTTCTATCAAAAGTTTCAAAGTAAAGGATGTGTGTGTACTAAAACCTGTTATACAATATCCCTGAGGAAGGAGATTAATTTTCATGTCCTTATAAATGGAAAAGAATTAGGTCCATTTGGTAAACTTCATGGGCCATGCCATTACTCCAGGGCTGTAACTCATATAAAAGTTTCAAAATCAAATGCAACCACTGGAAATTTAACAAGCAACTGACATTGCATGCAGCAATATACTTCCTATGGAAATGAAAATGTATGCATATCTTCCATAAATATCATATATGTATAGCCTATGTGAATACAGTGCATTGTGTGTGTATGGTAGAGTTGTCTATCCAGTCATCTCTGTACGTGAGACCATATACATGGCACTAAGTCATCTGTGGCCACTGAGGGGTTGGACAAGAATGTGTGAACAGTGGGTAGGGCAGCCAAGTATCCATTCCATGGCCAGCCTTATGTTGAAAACAGACCAGCCATAATTAACTGTAAGTAGCAGTTAAAAATAACTGTTTTCATGATGGTCTTTGTAAGACCAGGGAGAATCCAGTTAACAAAGTATAGCACAGAACTGGGTTCTGGGTGGCTATACCACCCCCTGTTCTGTGGTGTGATGCCTGCAGAGTGAGTGGTAAGTGAATTGCAGTGTTGGGGGCAAAGGTGCACCCCAGGCAGGAGCAATGTAGACAGAGGTGGCCCTGCTGAGGTTCCATCCCCAACTGCACAAGAGGCGAGAGCACAGATTGGACAGGGAAGTTTGTGAGTATATTTCAGTTTCCTCTGTGGACGCTCCAGACTGGGGAACATTTGACCGTGGTGGGCTGTGTATCCATGCTCTGATTCATATTCCCAGGGCAGTGCAGGAGGACTGAAGAAATCCTTCCCAGTTATTCCTCATTCTTCCTTCCTCCACTAACTAATGCCTGGAATCTGTATTACTAACTACGCCCCTGAAATCCTTCTCTAGTTGTTTACTTCCTATTAAACTTCACCCTCAAAACATCTTTAAAGTTATAATTTTCCATTTCACTTTTTAAATAAGCAAATCAAGAACATTGTACAAGTTTGAGTGGCATCAAAAGGTAAACAGTGAAGTGTAATCCTTTCCTTCCTTCCCTTTCCCTCCTCAGCGCTATCTACTATTACCAGTTTTTATGTGTCCTCCCAGGGAAATTCCATGATTATCATAGAGTTTATAACCCCTCCTGTGAGCACCAATCACGTGTCATACTCCTTAGAAAGGGCCTGAGCACACACATGGTACTTAATAAATGTATATTGATTCATTGAGAAGACAGATTGTGTCAGTGTTTGTCAGAATCCTAGATTCCCAAGGACAGGAAACACTGCAGAGGTGACCAAACTGACCGTACACATAGTCACAGACATGGAAGCATAGTTTCCATGCTACTGAATACAAAGAGTTAACACTTCTGGGGAGTTTAAGATAAATTATGCAATGGGGAGTAACAGACCCTGAGAAAGGAAGCTGGACACTGGAATTTACACCTTGCAAAGACAAATGCTTTGCTTTGTGTATTCAAAGCATTCTTTGTGATCAAAAGATTTGGCAAGTCACCCAGAATTCTTAACTTTCCCACCATGGCAGAAATCTCATTATGTATAACCTTTTAGGTGGGACCACAGAAACATTTGCAACTTGATTCTCATTGAGCACAACTTATACCTGAAAGTACAGACCAAATGGAGATAAAACGTATATTATTTTTGCACTGGACGTGTAGTGCCAAGAGCAGTGTTCCACTGCCTCCTTTCATTTAAGAGCCAAGTAGCTAATTCTGTCTCTCTCTCTTTCACACTCACACACACATACACATACCCTAGAGGTTCTTATGTACTAACTGAGCAACAATTGTTACAAGAACTGTCCTAGTCCAAGGCTCCACCACTCAGTCTGACCACTGTGGATGTGGTAAATTTCAATTTTGGGGGGTCCTATAGGGCAAATGTATGAAAACATGCAAGGCCAGCCCCAAGATACTTTGTGGTTGTTTGTGAATTATCTGGTTATTACACTAGACTATTTCATATGCTCATACTAATTTATAGACAAGACTAAAATTCTGTTTTAAAGTTAGGCCTGCCATTGCATTCTTTCACTGTAATCTTGCAAACTACCAGCAGCTATTTTGTCCAGGCTTTGTACTGGATGCTATACATCTAATATTCATGTAACCATCAGAAAAGTCCCATGAGATAACATTTTACACACAAAGAAACTGGCAATCAAAAACGATAAGGCCACATGATATGATGTAGCATATGTGTTAGAATTTGTACTCAATTCTAAAACCAAGAAAGGAAAGAAACTGAGGAAATAAAACCCCTCATGTATGAACCACTTTCTATGTAAATATATCTCTTTATATGCAGACACACATGTGCACATATGATTTCACTTAATATACATAATGTTGGTCATCTTCATATTTAAACTTTTATAACAATTCATTGTAGAGAGATAATTAGAGAGAGGTTGTCACTTGATTGCTCTTTTCTTAGATAACCTCTGGAATTAGTAGGTAAACAGAGGATTAAAGATTTCCTGGACTGGCCGATTTTAGAATTACTTAATGACTTACTTCAACCAACTCCTATTTAGTGTGTACCATGTGCTAGGCAGTTAATAGTGGGACACGTTGGAGATTCAGAGGTGAAATAAAAGAATTAAAAGCACCTTCCCTTACAAACCTTGTGTTCTAAATGACTGGACCAGGAACTGGAAAACCTTTCTGTAAAGGACCCCAAAACAAATGTTTCTGGCTTTGTGGGCCATATGGTCTCTGTCACAACTACTCAACTCTGCCCTGGCCACATGGAAGCAGCCTGAGACGTGGGGACAATGAGTGTCGCTTGGTTCCAATAAAAAAGGTGGTCATGAGTACTGAATTTTAATTTCATATAAGGTTCATCTGTGGCAAAACATGTTTTTTCTTTAGACTTTTAAAGAATCCTTGAAAAATATAAAAAGCAAGGATACTTTCTCAACATGATAAAACCAATTTATGAAAATCCCATAGCTACAATCATGCTTAAAGTGTAAGAGGGAAAGATGTCCCACGGAGGTGAAGAGCAAGACAGTGGGACCCATTTTATCACTGCTATTCAACATGGAACTGAAAGTTCTATCCAGAGCAATCTGGCAACCAAATTGGATAGGAAGAAGTAAAACTATCTCTATTATCAGATACCATGATTCCATATACAGAAAATCCCAAAGAACACATGCACAAGAAGCTACTAGAGCTAATAAACAAATTCAGCAAATTTTCAGGGTATAAGATTAGTACTCGAAAACTAGTTATGTTTCTATACATCTATAATGAACAATCCCAAAAGGAAATCTAAGAAAATAATTTATTTATAATGGCATTTAAAAGAATAAAATGCATATGAATAAATATAACCAAGGAAGTAAAAGTCTTGTACAATTAAAACTGTAATACTGCATAATAAAAATTGGTGACAACAATTAAAGGAGACATAAATCAAGGAAAAGACATCCTATGTTCATAAACAAGAAAATTTAATATTAAGAGCCCCAAATCTACAGATTCAAAGCAATTCCTATCAAAATTCCAATGGCCTTTTTATTCAGAGTTGAAAGATTCAATTCATTAATTCATAAAGAATTTCAAATAGCTCCGAATAACCAAAACAAAAGGGAAAAAAAAAACCAAAATCACTCTTCCTGGTGTCAAAACTTACCACAAAGCTTCAGAAATCAAAGCAATATCACACTGGTATTAGGACAGATACATAGACTAGACCACTGGAGTAGAATTAAGAGTCAGAAATAAATGCATATATTTATGACCAATTGATTCAATAAAACAACCAAAATGATAAGCAACCTATTTAGAAATGGGTGAAATACTAGAAGGGCCATGTACTTCTTTATGCAAAAGAAGATATGTAAAGTGTCAGTAAGCACATGAAAAAAATATCAACACTCTTAGACATTTGGGTAATGCAAAAGAAAACCAAAATGAAGTACCTCTTTAGACCTACTAAGATGCCTATAATAACAATTTAAAAACTATTAGAGAGTATATGCAGAAATGAAAACTCGTGTGCATTGCTGATAAGAGTGTAAGATGGTCTGGCTGCTGTGGAAAACAATTGGCAGTTCCTCAAAATCTTAAATATAGGATTACCATATGACCCCAGAAATCTACTCCTAGGTATGTACATGAATGAATTAAAAACAGATTTTCGAATAAGTTCATGTATGTGCATGTTCATAATAGAACTATTCAAGATAACCAAAAGGTGGAAACAGCTCAAATAAGCACAAATGGATGAATGAGTTAACAAACTGTGGGATGTGTGTGTATGTATTCACATTCCATTATATACATATTTTTCTTTTTATGTATATGTATTACCTTTCATTATATATGTATACATATATATATATAATGGGAGATACCTGCTTAATGGAGTTTATTTCATTTGTATACTCCATATACAAAATGGAGTATAATTTAACAACAAAAAGGAATGAAGTAGTTACATACTACAATGTAGATGAGCCTCCAAAACATCATGAATGGTGCTAAGAAACAAGCCAGACTCAACAGGTCAGATATTATAGGATTCTTTTTTATGTAAAATATTTATAAATAAATTTATAGAGACAGAATGGATATTGGTAGTTACTGGAGGTTAGGAAATGGGAGAAACTGCTTAATAGATATTGGGTTTTACCCTGGAATGTTGAAAATGTTTTAGAACAAGATAGTGGTGGCAGTTGCACAGCATTGTGAATGTGTTAAATACCACCAAATAGTCCATCTAAAATGGTTAGTTTTGAGAATTTCACCTCAATTAGTTATTCTTTTAAATGTGTTCACTCCTGATTAGATCAATGGTTCTTAAATTTGCTGCATATTAAAATCACCTGGGGAGCTTTTAAAAGTGCCAATTATAGACTATACCCAAGCCAATTAAATCAGAATCTCTAGATTTGGGATACACAGATTAGTATCTTTTTTTTATTCCCACATTATTTCAATGTATAATCAGACTTGGAAATAAGTGGTCTAAACCAATGATTCTTTTTTTTCCTTTAAATTTAATTTACTGGGGTGACACTGGTCAACAAAATTATACAGGTTCAGGTACACGGTTCCACAGCAGATCATCTGTACTCTGTATTGTGTACTAATCACCCTAAGTCAAGTTCCTTTCATTACTGTTTATCCCTCCATACCCTCCTCCATCGCACCCTCCCTCCTCCTGTCCAGGATTCTCCACACTGTTGTCCATGTCCACGAATTTTCTCTTTTTTTTCTTTTTGCTCAATTTCTCCACTTTCCCCACCCATTCTCCAAACTCACCCCCCACCTGTGACAGCAGTCAGTCTGCTCTCTGTCTATGGGTCTGTCTCTTTTGTTCGATAATCCATTTTGTTTGCTAGATTCCATACGTAAATAAAATCATATGATGCTTGTCTTTCTTTAACAGGCTTATTTCACTTAACATAATGCTCTTCAGGTCCATCTGCAATGTTGCAAAGGGTAGGATTTCCTTATTTTTTTACAGCCAAGTAGTATTCCATTGTGTACATGTATCACCACATTTTATCCAGTCATCTACTGATGGGCTCCTGGGCTACTGGAGAACATATTTGCCAATGATACATCTGATGAGGGATTAATATTCAAAATGGATAAAGAATGTATAAGGCTCAACACCAATAAAATAAATGATCCAGTGAAAAAATGGACAGAAGACCTGAATAGACACTTCTCCAAAGAGGTCATGCAGATGGCCCATGGACATATGAAAAGGTGTTCAACATCACTATCATTAGAAAAATACAAATTAAAACCACAACGAGATATCACCTTACATCTGTCAGAATGGCTATCATCAATATATCAACAAACAAGTGTTGGTGAAGGTGTGGAGAAAAGGGAATCCTAGTGCATTGCTGGTGGCAATGCAGATAAGTGCAGCCACTGTGGAAAGCAGTATGGAGTTACCTCAAAAATTAAAAATGGAACTGCCTTGTGACCCAGTCATCCCACTTCTGGGAATATAGCTGAAGAAACCCAAAACACTAATCAGAAAGACTATATGAGGTTTGTCCAGAAAGTATCCAGCTATATGCTATGAAAAATAGAGGCATTCATTGAAGAAGATACAAGAAACATTGGACACAGGACAATGACACCTCAGTCTCCTTCAAAGTAGGCACCTTGGGACCTCACACAGTTCTAACCACCATCAGCTGACCTGTCATATTTTCCTGAATTTCATTGATGTTCTGAAATTTCTTCCCTTTCAAAGGTGATTTTAGTTTGGGGACAAGCTAGAAGTTGCAGGGTGCCAAATCTGGTCCACAGAGGGGCTGAGTCACCCTGGTGACTGATGTTTCACCAAAAAACTGCACAACATGTGATGCATGAATGGGCGCATTGTTGTGATGAAGCTGCCAATCACCAGTTGCCCATACTTGCTGCCTTCTGAATCCTCTGAATAGTTTATGCAGAGAAATGTTCAGACTTAATGCAAAATTTGATTCAGATTCATTGCTCAGCTAGCTTAGTCATTTTGAATGCAATGGTCACAGTACACATGCTCATTCAATGGAGCCTACCACCCCCACTGACTAGTACAGTGAAGTCATCATTGTTCGCGCATGTGAATTCCAGCCCACTCTCGTTGGCTGCCAGGTTACTTCAGTGCCCTGCAAACCACTCTCATTATATTAACAATGACTCAACTTTTTCCAGATAGACCTCATATGCACTCCTATGTTCACTTCAGCATTATTTACAAGAGAACTGTGGTTCTTATATGTTGTTCTGGGACCATTTACATTAGCAAAACTTGGGGAGTTGCTAAAAATTTAAAGTCTCAGCCCCCCTCCCAGACTGGCTGAATCAGAAACTCGAGGGAAAAAGCCAAACACGTTGGTGATTTAACAAGATCTCAAGGAGATGCTGATGCAACCTCATGTCTGGCTCGTCTTCATCGTTGATGTGCATGGCAGTGATCTGAGGGTCTTTATAAAGTGAGAGCGAAGATTCAGCTGTGGGACAGGACCTAACGACAAATCAACTCTCAGTTCATAGTTCTTTTTAAATTACTCTTTAGGGTGTTTCCAATATGCAGCCAAGGTTAAGAACCACTGGTTTAGATTGAGAAACAAACATTGAGCAACTAATGGCACAATTAATCAGTTAATCACGATTGTGAATGTTTTCATTTATTTCTCTAGATGTTATAATCAACATTTGAATCAGAGTTACTTAGTGCCTATTTAAAGTATGTGCTAGCTTTTGGGAGAAATATGTATAATAAAATCCTATATTTGCCCTTAAGGATTTAAAGTCTCCTGGGTGCTTTTAAAATGTGGACACAGCGTGATAACTGCTAAGACATTGGTGGAAAGAAGGTTCAGTACAATGTTTTGTCCTTTGTTTGGTTGGGCAGCTTTTATTATATTGTAATCACACTATAGATATGTACATAAAGCACAGGCTTTTGAGATTGGAAAGCATTTTATAGATTATTATATTTAAAACCTTAATCTTTGGTACCCTTGGATAGGGAGAGAGGAACTTGGTGTGTCAATGGCTATTGGAGGAGGAAGGAGGAAATGAAAGGAGGCAAGACAGTGAGACTTGGGTTCTTTACACCATTTTTCCTGCATGAACTTTCCTCTGCTTAAGTTCTATAGTGCACTCTTACTGAAGTCTGCTTAAAAACTGGGCTCATTTTCAAGGAAAAGTTTAGATAGGTAGGTAGATATGTAGGTACATAGATAGATGATAGATTGATAGATAGGAGTAAGTATATATATGTGTGTGCATTTTAAATATATATGCATATATTATGGCAATTATCTCAACTTACAGGTGGGTACAAGCATTTAGTATGGACCAGTGGTTTTCAACCTCAGCCACTATGTTCACTTACAGCTCATTTAAAACATAGTGAAACCAATATTCCAGGCCAAGATATTTAGTCTGGGTTGGGCTTGGGCAATTTTGTTCTTTGTATACTTCTCAGGTGGTTCTCATGTACAGTCTTGGGTGGAGACTCCTGGTAGAGGCTATGGCACTCTTAGGAGTGTGACTGGACATGGGTGAGAAAGGTGTCACAGAGCCCAGAAAAACTGAGCTAAACTTCAAAGCATGGTAGGTTGAAGAGGGGGCAGGAAAGAAAGAAGAGGGGACCTGGACAAAGCCTTTTGAACAAAGGAACAGATCTGAAACACAAGATTCATTTGAAAGCTAAAGCCAGTGGGTTGGAACAAAGGAAATCCATAGCACAGGGAAGAAACACAGCCTTTGAAAATCAGATAGGGGTGGTATTTTTTAAACAACATTTTGAGATTACAGTCATAATATCACTGTCTTTAAAAGTCTATGCTATGAAATGCTTGTGGAGCAACGATTCTGCCATTGAAACTCTGATTTCCTTTTCTTCCAAAGTTTTGACAGAGCCAAGTGCCCATGAATGTCTTTCCTCCAATCCCATGGTGATTCAGGAACTCAGAATAAACACAGGACTTAAATTTTCTGTCTGGCACTTTTCATAGGCATGGCATTCATTTCTATATCCAAAACAAAACAAAAATCATGGGAGCTACATTGAATTCTCCCAGAAAACTGGCTTGAAAGGAGCATGCAACTGATAAATATGTCAAGATATAAATATTATTGTCTTGCCTTCAAATAAAGTGAAGATTACAGAATTTCTTTAGTAATTCCCAAAATTAGAGAAAATCTAATTTTTCTTTGTCATGCATTTCAATCATCTAAAGGAGCTTCCACAGAATGGAATGAAAATATATATATATGATTTGACATTAAAAGTGTACTCATGTTGTTTAATGCATGCATTTAGTCTCTTCCTAACCCAGAGCTTCTGGACCCTTCAAGATCTTTCCATTACATTGGACAGGGGGGGATTCTATCTATAAGCTACTTCCAATATTTCAAAAAGTCTAATAGGAAGCACATATTTATTCATGATCAAGTTGTACATAATTAGCACATTTTTAGTTACTATTGCTTTAGACTATACTTCTATCATTGTGTTGTTCAAGTAATATATTTGGATGTTCTTTGTGTTTTTCAACTAGATAGAAGTTTTGATTAGTTGCTGATGACATCTGAGGTATATGAGGTCATATGGAAATAAAATATGGAGAGGTGTCTTTGGTGATTAAAATGTTTGGATAATGGTTATAATTATGTATATTTCTTTGTAAATTTTTTTCTGTACAAGGTTAAATTACAAAAATTAAATATCGACTCTATTTTTAAATGTGATCCTCTTTGGAAATTGGGAGATGGCTTTATGATTCTTTCCAATCTGAGAATCAATACACTCAATGATTCTTTCCAATCTGAGAATCAATATACTAAAGTTTAAAAAAGTCAGCATGGAACATACCCATCAGCAGGATAGGACCAGAGGAAATAACTACCACCAAGTTCCTTTGTGCAGTACTCATTCCTTCATCCATCCACCCATTCACTGCAAACACCTTTCACCTCTCCCAGATCACAGTAGACATTCTGTTGTGTCTCTTATGAGTACAAAGATTGCCAGCCACATGGACTCCCCTTGAGTTCACAGCCTGTTGGAAGTCTGGTATTGTTCATTTAGTTTATATATCACACTCTTCAAACCTGTTGACATGACTTACTGGCGCTTAAGAGTGATAAGATTAACTAGAGTAAATGAGAATTTGAATAGTAAAGACAATGGGAGACTGGGAAGCCAATTGGAACAGGAACTCATACACTGAGTTATAAACGTGGAATTCATCAGAAAGAACGAACTAGGAAATTCCAGACCCTAGAGCTCACATATCATATGTGCATCTGACTAGCAGTTCTCTTGCGCCAGTTAGAGTTGACTTATGGTCGGTTGCTCCAAAACAACTCCTTAATGGGGACAGAAATTTTTTAGAACCTGGGATAGGAATGGAACTATACCTAAAATTATTGCGTAAACAAAAAACATGATATTGTAAAGTTTGATATGGTAGACTGAACACTGGGGGAAGTGGGACAGAGGAGGGAGGTCTACAGTGCTGGCTTTGTGCTGTGGTTTGTTAGCTTCAGACTGCATGGCCTGAACTGCAACTTAGTGTAACTAAATGTTTTCTAGAATTGTATGTACTTTGTTCAGTGGAGGCAAAAAAAAGTAGGAATGATTGACTCACTATCATTCCATAGTGCAAATCTGGTCACATGGTAGACGTTCAATAAATATGCTATCATTACATAGTTGTGAATGTATTGAGAAGAATTGTATAACAATAGTTATGCAAGCTACGCAAACAAAATATCCCTGTTCTGTCCCCCAAATCTGTTTAAAATGTCCTGAACTCCTTAAATGGTAAAATAATGCTCAGTTTGTGTACTAGATTCTACTAAGTCTGGAAAATGGCCTTGAATATCTTAGAACTATTTGAAAGAGCAAAGGAAAAATGTCTGGTTTAAAGCATAGTTACATTTGAACATCATTCCTTGGGCATTTTAATTGACCTTTAATTCATATAAACAACTTATGCTTAACTAATCAAAAGGGAGCGTTTTGTTATTGTGGGAGAAGAAAAATTAGTTGATAAGAGACACTACTCTATGTGCTAACTGTGTAAGCAAATCCTTCAGTAAACAGTCTATTATGTCTCTTATTTGCCAAGGCAGATGGGGCATGTAGATAAGTTATCAATTCTCTATCTACCGGGTGTTTAATAAAATTGGGAAGTGTTTTTTATAATTCACAGCTAGCTGTGAGAATTCCCAAGAGTTTTTGTGAATGTGTGCTCTGGTTGGGAGTGTATTTCCAGATACCACCTCTATGCGCCTCCCTCAATTTAGCAGCAGTTCATTCTGCTTTGGGGCTGCAGAGTAAAAGAACATTTTCTACTGGGATGGCATTTGGAGGGACCAGGCAGACAGACACATGGGCCAGGCCCCAGGCTAGTCATAGCTGCTAAAGCTCGGTAACCAAATCTGAGGACAGAACGTGATGGCTTCTCTGGTTCCCACAGACCTTGTGATTAGACCAGAAGTATTGCCAGATCCCCACTGTCTTTCACTTGCACAATGTGGAGGGTGCTTTTGTGCTTGGTCCTTGGAGAAAATGTAGTCAGTACAACGTCCCTCTATTCCTCTCTCCTAGTATTCTGCTCACCACCTCCAACATCCCACACATTGGAGCAAGATGTGTAAAGCAGTAGAGCTTACCTAACACCTAATGAAAATAAAATGTAAACAAACCAACAAATAAAACATTAAAGAAGTGAAGGGGAAAACAGAAGTGTTAGGCATTTCCTGCAGTGGCTGAGAGCAAAGCCAGGTGAAGGTCACTCCTCAGATCTTACTTTTGCTTTAAAAGCTGTGTTTAATTGTTAGTCACGATGCACTGTGGGCAGAACAATTAGTTGTATCTATATTAGATCTAAGCTGTAATTATTTGTTACATTAATCATGACTAGAGTGAGAATTTAATTAGTCACGAACATTAAGTGAATTTTTCTGAAGCAGAGGAAAAATGTTTTCTGTTGGTTGGTGCATCTGATTAAAAAGAGGGCACCACAGTTGGCTGGTAAGATGCAAGGGACTTTCAAGCTTTGCTCCTATTTACTAATAAACCTGGATCCAGGTGGTCTCACGTCCCTGCATTTGCACTTCCTATCCAGAGGTTGTGTCTGTGTGCAGGTTCCTCTGCATAGGTAAGGGAGGATCCTGGACATCGAATGGCACCTAGTACATCAAAGGGCCTATGTTGCCTAATTCTTGTTTGTTTTCCTTGTTTACTCTATGTCTATTTTCACGATGACAGATATGTTACCAGAGAAATCACAGGATATGGAGAAGGGAGATTCCCAGAGAGAAGTTACCATAGAGTTAGATTAGTATTTATCTCTGTGTGGGGTTTGAAAGCCTCTGAACGTTTGGTATGCATCTAATCACACACAGCTAACGTCCAATGCCTCAAAGCTCTGCCATCTGTACTCTTTTTGAATTAGAAATATAAAGACTTTTGGGGGGTACTTGGGGGGAGGAAACAAAGCATAAATGTGGTGGCTGCGATAGTGTGGTCCACAACGTTTGATAATGTGACACATTTAATGAGTCACATACATAGAGCTGTTATCGCCCCAAACAGCTCTACCCTGCTGATTCGAGTGAAAACTTTTAGACAAACTCAGCGTTCTTTTGCTCATTACACTGACCTGTCAGAAATGACAACTTGGCCCAGTCTGGTTATTCCATGCTGACAAGGTACCATTCAGGCTTCGCGGCAATAATGTCAGCTTTTAAAGGTGCAATGTACTTAAGGAAGCTTATTTCTATGATTTGGCCAAAAAGAGCCATTTTCCTTGTCAGTGGTGAGGAATGCCTTAGTTTTCTTTAAATTAGGAGTCGTTTTCATGGAGATTGTTCATAGCAAAACCTGCAGAAAGGAGAGAAGCTATTTTTTGAAAAGTTTAAAATAATTTAGCCTACTGAGCAATGGTGCGATTACCTAGTGTGTTGAAGATAGCCAGGGATGCTCTGCTCTGTCCAAAGCATACTTCAAAACTACCAATAATGCAACAAATAAAACTTCAATTTGACCATGAACAGTATGCAGCATCCCTTACAAGCAGAGAGCAGTGTGTTGGAAAGTTCTTTCTGTACAGTTTGGGACATAATATGCGGAATCTAGGGTATGGCGAAATGATAATATGACAGTATAACAAGATGTTATACTACTGGGCCCAGAGGCAAATTTCTCCTCACCTTTGCCCAGGAAGGAGGAAAATAAAAAATGTTAAAGTTGGCATTGGGCTTTACAATGGATGCAGCACAGATGTAAAGGAAACTGGTAAAAAGCTAGCAAACTGGGATAGGAGACAGGACAACAGGAATAAACTGACACTTCCTTCTTTGACTTTTCCCATTAGGACAATATTGTGGTTGAGTTTACTCATATGACAAGTTCTCAGCAGGACTGGAACTACATTTCGATGTTCAAATCGGAGTTGTTTTCACTGTATAATTTTTATATGTTACTTCTAAAATATAGATAGGTAGATAGATAGATAGATAGATAGATAGATGACAGACAGAATTGGTTTTGTATCAACCATAAGGTTACGTAAGCCATGTTCCCCAACACTGGTGGATTTAAACACAGCTCCGTGGGTCTCATGGTTTATACCCCTTTTGCCAAGATCCCTGGCTCCCTCTGGATGACTAATGACAATGTCTAATCAATTTCTGTTTAAGCTGCATGGAGAGTTCATAGAAGACTATGACATCACACAGTTTTTTGTTTTTTCATAATTACTATTTTAACATAAGAATATATGTTAACTAGAATCTTTCCAAAAATATATGTTGAAATTCCCACAAATATACATCCTGAGATTAAATTATCTGGATAGCTGAAGGCAGATTTAATCTGAAGAATAAGGTGATAAATCACACTGTAAAAAAATTATTTGAACCTAGTAATCAAACAGCCAATACATTTTAATGAAGTGGTTAGTTTTCTTGTGCTATATGGTAAAAAAATATACTACTCTCAAAAACCTTACAATCGAGTAGGGAAGGCTACACTGAACACAGCAAACACTAGTGGATAATGGTATTTGAAGAACATGTTCCCGTGTATGCTGTCAACATCTAAACACTAGTGAGGAATACATGGGACAGGCTGACAGCTGTCAAAGGAGAGGGCATTTGAGGGACTGGAGGAAAGAAGGTGAAGGAATTAGCCAAAAAATATATGTACATGACACATAGGCACAGACTAGAGTGTGGTGATAGCCAAAGAGAAAAGGGAGTGCGGTCTAGGTGGCGGGGGGCAAAGGGGAGGGCAGTGAGGATGTAAGCGGGGATGGCTTGGGGGAATGGGTGCACAATGCAGTGTGCACACCATGTTTTACTGAGTTGTACACTTGAAACCTGTGTGGTTCTGTAAACCAATGTGACCCCAATAAATTCAATTAAACATACTTTGATAAAGATAATGGTGTTAGTGACTGCCCTAGAAAGACAAGTAGATTTGCATAGATGTATTCAGAAAGATATTATAAGAAAGAGCTAGTATTAATGAAAACTCTGTTTGAAGGGGGCTACTCCAGTAGTGAAATAGATCATATTGAAACAAATGTTTGGAACTTCATAGTAGGGAGCCTTACATGACAAGGAAAGGAGGTTAGTTGTGCTATTTTGCTGTAGTTACTTTCTGTTTACCTTCCTTTACATTGCTGAGAATATTGAGAGTTTATGCTTACCTATTTTTAACACATTGCCAATGCAAATTGATGATTCTTGTGGTTCAACACACAGTTTTAGCCTTCACTATGTGTATTTGGTTCTCATCTGCTTAAAATTCCATTTATTTCAGTTCAACCTTTTTATTCAATACCACTGATTGCTTAGTGTACTGGCAGGCTGCAGTAGTCGTGCTAAAGTAAAATTTATGATTCCTAATCACTGGGAACTAACAATCTAGGTGCCCTGAAAAACTGTCTCTGTTGGTGTGTTGTTGTTGTTGTTTTGTTTTGTTTTTTGTTTGAGAAGTGCTCTCAGACCCACAAGTCAGGACAACAGTGTTAAGAATCCAACACATGATTTCCAGAAGGCATTCCACCTGTTTTATGGAGGATTGCGACATCAATACTATTGTTAGTTATATCATTAATAATCACAATACTTCTTTAAATGTGTGCCAGGATTTTTGAATAAGAAAACACTTTCATATATTTCATTTCTTTTGTGCCCACTGTGTGTCCCTGTGTACAGAGGGTCACTGGGCCTCTCCAAGCCTTGTTCTTCTTGTCCCTGCCTGTCTCCTGTCTCGTGGAACATGCTGGGACATGGGCATGCGTCTCGTATGGCTCACAGGTGTGGAAAAGAGTGCTTCGGTAGTTCAAAAGAGAGAGTTTAGTGTTTCAGATTTTTTTAAATTATTCATTTAACTTATTCAGCACACTTCCACATCCTTTCTCTCATTTGATCCTCATACGTTTATTTTTGTCATAAAGTATATTTACATATTATTCATATTTACAGTTCTTCTCTCATCAAGCAAAACCAACAAAACTTCCACAAGCGTTGCATATCAATTTCTTATAACCCAATACTGTCAAAATCGTTGCTTTCCCTTCCCTCTCTCACATGGGCCGGCCAGTCTTCCTGTTAGTAACTTGACCACTTTCTCTTTTTTAATGATTGTTTTCTAGTTGATTTTAGGCATATTTTTTTAAAGGCAGGGTCTTTAATTGAGAGACTAAATATTCAGAGGCTAAATACGGACTTAACTTCTAATGGGCAAGCACAGTCTCTTCTGCCATGAAACTTTCTTAGATATGTTATCTCAATCTCCTCTGCTTCTTTCAACCCTTAAAGAATATTACATTTAAAAATTTTTTTTCTTCTCATAGGGAAACATGTCCATTCTGTCAAGGATTAAAGGAATCTTAGGTAATGTCCTCTCTTGTCTTCAATTTAATACAAAAATATTAAATAAGTAAACCTTATGATTTGTTCTTTTTATGCTATAGGTTGTCCATATGATGTTTGCTAAATTTATTCCAATGTGTCATAGGACAATACTTAGAAATTTCCCGTTTATCACCTGCATTAAACCTAATGGTGGAAGTCATAATATGAACTAAAAAAAAAAATCCAAATTCTATTCTTACCATGCACAATGATATTATATAATATCAATGTATTTTTATGCTTTATTCACTGTTTTATTTCTCAGTTATTCTTTACAACTTTATATTTAAAAATATACCCCAGGGTTTTTTATACCATATTTCTGCTAAAGTCATACATTTATTGTGAAAGAATACTGTATTATATTCCCTCCTCTCTTTCCTTTTCTCCTTTCTTCTTTCCATTCCTATTATTTCTCTCTTCATTTCTCCTCTTTCCTATTAATTTTGCTATTTTGGTGTTCTGCCTCCCCCTCCCCTTTACTGTCTTCATCACTTTATCATTGTTACATGGTAGTTCCTTTTGCTGTACCCCATTGGTTCTCAAGTGGAAGAGATTTTGCCCCCAAGCAATATTTGGTAATGTGCGCAGGTATTTTTGGTTGTCACACCTGGGGTGAGGGGTGGCACTGGAATCTAATGTACCACATAGCTGGTCCTAGCTAATACCACACTGTTCCTTTTTTTCCTTTTTTCTTTTTTTTAAAGATTTTTATTTGTTTATTTATTTTTAGAGATTGGGAAAGGGAGAGGGAATGAGAGGTAGAGAAACATCAATGTGTGGTTGCCTCTTGCACACCTCCTACTGAGGACCTGGCCCACAATCCAGGCATGTGCCCTGACTGTGCCACGACTGGGAATTGAACCAGCAACCCTTTGCCTCACAGTCTGACACTCAATCCACTGAGCCATGCCAGCCAGGGTCACACTGTTCCTTTTTAAATATTCTTACTGTAATGTCTACAAGGGTAGTATTTTTCATGAGAGAGTCTACAGACCACACATAAAGTATAAGAACCCATGAAATGTTCAGGTTGGCATAAAGGTTTTATTTTTACACATCTGCTGTCCTGAACCTATCCAGGTACCATTTTCAAATGGTGATTAGGCCACTTGCAGGTATGGGATATGAAAAGTGCCTGCCACACCATAAAATAAATGTGCAAGAGTTTAGAAATTTCATGCTTAGACCCTGATGCACTACCCTGTCCCCAGGCTCATGTCTGGTATTCCCTGGGGACAAACCTGTATTTTCCATCCACTCTAAGCCTGCTTTTGATCTCATTTATCTTTTGGTCCTCTAGCTCTGTGCCTAGCAAAGGACTTTGCAATAATAAATCTGAAATATTTGTAAGTAACAAACCATGGCCATCTCTACCCATTCCTCTTGTGATTAATCTCTTTCCCAGCCAACTACTGATTCTGGCATGGAACATTTTATACCAGCTTACCTGACACACCATATATTTACATGGTTTTAATGAGAAAATTATCTATCCAAAACAACCCTTGTCTTTTACAAATAAATACTCACATTACCTCCCTTTGTTATTGTCTCCCATGATTTATCTTGGGACCACAGACAAATTTTCCCCTCTTTTTGACTTAACCACTGGGCCTTCTCAGCATCCAGAATTTTTATTAGTATTTATTGTCCCCAACCGCTAACACTCTCTCTGCTCTAAAATATAATTCTTCATCTATTTATTTTAATATCCTGGTCATTCCAATTTTTTTCCACATGCAACTGCAAAGAAGATTCAAAGTATGTATGTTATTTCAAAGATTTTTACAATGATATCAAACCAGCACCATTTGCCCTTCATCAACAACACAATATTTGATTTTTATGGTGATTTAAAAAAATTCTGATAGGTTTTCTTAGATGAATTCTTAATTTTTATCCTTTTTACTGGTAGCTTTTTTTCCACTATAAATAAGTAGTCAGCAATATTTAACCTAGCAATTGTTGATCTCAAGCCCAACAATCCTTTGTTCTGTTATGATTGCATCCTCTAAGCTTTTCACAGATAGTGGCTTTGTTCATTCTTTCATTTTTTTCCTTTTTAATCTTGACCTTGTCTGCACAAATTTTCCTCAGTGTTTTCTGTTTCTCTTCTTCTCCTATGTTTTATATATGCTCTTAGGTAATATTTCTATAGCTTACAATATTTATTTTATTCAGTAAAACCTGTTTTGAATACCTTACCTCTGCAAGTTTCTTCCAAATTCAACAGAAATTTATTTAAGCATCTTGTCAAGTTCTTAAAAATTAATAGTGGTTATTATAAAATACTATAGCTTTTATTTTATATTACAGGATAGTATAGACATTGTTGGTTATCCATTCAAAAACCATTCCCCTTTTTTTTTTCCTTAATGATGGAATTTGTCTTTCCAAATAGTGAAAATGCCAACTGCTTGCTGTCCCAATCTCCAACTCATTTCTAGCCAAAGGAGGTATGAGAGAGTCATCAGAGAAGTTTCTGGCAAACCCATCTTCTTTCACAACAGTCTCCTCCTGATTTTGGATGTTATCTTGTGAGATATGATGCTTGGGACACAAGGACATTTTTGTCAATACTCCAGACCAGCCAGATAAATTGGTGTGAAAAACTCCATCCTTACTGGCATCGTTATGCTCAGAACCAATAGTTTATGATGATACATATGATGCTAATGCATTTTTGGAGGGTTTACTAAATGTCAAGCATTTTTACTCTATACATCTCATCTAATTCCGTTTATCATCCTAAAGTGTTTTTTAAGAACTATTTTCCACATTTTGTATCTGAGGAAAGTAAAATCAAGGGGGTAAGTAGCTTGTCTGTGGTCACAGAGCTGGTCACAGAGCTAGTCACTGGCACAGCTGGAATTTGAAATCTGACAGGCTGACTCCATTGTTTATATTCTCACCATTAAGTTATCTTTCTCATCAACCCGGAGGTCATCTGTTCCAGACTTTGTGGTGCATGAGATAATTGTGTCTTAGCTGTCCAAGATAATAAGATATAGTCGCCTAACCTTCTGCTACTTCTAAGTGAAAGCTTCTTAACATACTTCATCTATTCCAGATATCAATTGTCCTGGTCTGCTCACCTTAATTAATTAACTAATGGGGGATCGTATTCTGTAAATGTAGATTGTGTAAATGAACCATCGTAAATTCTGCATTGTTACGTCTTCCTGTCATCGTGCTGCCTGCTGCATTTCTCTTCTTCTTTCTGGTCCTTGGTTCCATCTACTTTAGTGCAATTGTTTTTATTTTTTTTGTTGCTCCTATGATTCATTTCTATAAATAATTTTTCTTATTTCCTCATCCTTGAAGTTCAGACTAACTACCTCTTTGGGAGAAAAGGAAGGGACCCTCTCTCCATTGCCACCTCTCTCCAGGTTCTTACACTGTTTGTATCAAGCTGCTCTGCCTTTTCTCCCTTCTTTCACTTCACAACCTAGATGTCATTCTCATTAGCCTCCCTCCTATTCTCTGAAGCTCTCATCAGCTGTTTGTAGTAGCGTGTTATTACTGAACTGTGAGGGCCTTAAATGCAGGAACTATCTTACTTACTGATTTACTTGTTATTTATGGGGGTAGTTGACATTCTTAGAAACCATCACAGAGCCCAGCACCCACAAGGAGCTTAACGTTGCCCATTAAAGGAAGGAACAAGTGAATGAGTATATTAACATGACTTTGATAAATTTTCCTGCATCAATTTGAGCAGATGCCACCAACTCCATGGCTTGTTTTCTCTCATAAAGAGGCCTGGCATCTCTCTCTTTGTCCTTGGTCCTCTTTTATTATTTCATGTTCTTGTGCAATTTGGATAGATGTGTTCTTTTGTCCCCAGAAGCTCTCCAAAGTTCTCTTTACAAATGGTACTTATTCTCCAGACCTAAAACCTTTTACCTGATTGTACCTTTCACTTAAATGATTTCCTGAGCTTCATCAGCAGCTGATCTTTCAATGCTCTCCGTGCAGCTCTAACTCACCTCAGTTCTTAAATAAAAGGTGCCCATAGGCACTGCTTTATCCTCCAGTGAGTGAACAGGGTCTTTAGCCTTGGCCTGTTCAGTGGAATCATCACAAAGTTCTCAGATTGGTATTGGTCCTTTTTACTTCTGACACTGTCTCCATAATAAATTCAATTTATCTTCTCATCTAATGCTCATATCAAATTTCTTGCATCCTGGATTTAGAATTACAGCAAATATGTTCCTTGGTATATCCAATAGAATTAATAATCAGGATCTTCACAATATATCTTACCAGACCTCTGCTCTTATCTCTGGTGTCACTGTTCCCACAAATCTTCCCATGAAATGACTTCTCTCACTGCTGGAGAATACACGCATGGCGAGCTTTCCTTCTTCCTCTTCACAAGAATGTTCATAAAGCCTGTTTTCTTGCCGTTTCCATACTGTCATCTTTTCCTTCTTCCTAATTCCTCTCCACTTTTTTTTCCTCTCCCCAATCATTTGGATTTTCTCTGCCTTTCTCCCAGTATTATCAATAACTTTACTGTGTAATGATGATTGTTAGTGTTACAGCTGCTATTTATTAAGCACGTATTATAAGCCAGGTACTCTGCCTCGTATGTATATATTCGTGTATATATGCACATATTATTTTAAAACTCATAATAGCTAAATGAATTTTTAAATGAGAAAACAGAGACTTTGTTTTTAAATGGCTCCAGATCACATATGATAATATGTGTGAATGCATGTATTTCTTTTAATTTTCCTGTGAATCTCATATGTATGCATATCACAATTACCCAATGAGATAGGCATTATTTTGTCCCTTTTTTAAGTGAGAAAACTGAGATGTGGTGAGATTAACAAGGCCGACCTATAGACAGCACACTCAACAACAGACAGTTGCAAAAATGCGCTCACATGGGGTTCAGGTGATGAGTTTCTAGCCAAAGCTTGAGGCTATAGACTATAGATACTCATTTCCATCTCTGTGCCCTGCTACCCATCATCAGTCTGAGAGTCAATCATGCAAATTTTGAGTTTGCTTCTGCTTGATATTCTGAAAAGTGAAGAAATTACACTCAGCTGCATGGGTGAGCTTTGAACTTACAGGGTCTGAGTGGTGTGTTTTCTTAGAAGAGATTACAAAGGGCCTGGCCTGTTCCTCCTCAATTACTCTGGGGTGGTGGTGGTCAGACAGTATTTTATGGGCTTTATGTTCTTTTTCCCAACTATAAAAATAAAATTCCAAATAGCGACTTGCTAGAGAGGCCTTAGAATAGTAATAAAGTTTGACATATCAATAGTCAAAACAGTCCTGGAACAACAGCAAAGAGAGAAAAAATAGACCTGGAAGTCAATATGAAAGTTTCTGTATGGATTACATTTTCTTTAATAGGAGAGATGAATATCAGAGGTTATAAATTTATTTATGACTTATATGGAGTCTGACCTCCACTTGGTACCAGTTATCACTCTATTAGCCTCTCATGATGGTTATTTCCAAGGCGAAGATAGTCTTGCATTATAAATCATTTGAAATTGTTGCTTACTGATATACATTAGTATATATTGCTGAGATAGGAAACTCTGGTTACAGAATACTTTCCCTCGAATAAAGTTGGGAGTCTCGAATTTTATCTGACATAACATCCATTGTGATAATATGTGGGGTGAGGCCTTTCACCCAGACATCTGGAATATTGTGCTCCCAGTGCTTTTGCTTCCATAACTTGTTTCTACTGGATTTAGAAACACATGATGCAGCACTGACCCAGAGGCAGAGCAGTTGTCCTGGGATCCCAGCATTGGGCCAGTAGCTAGCAGATGAACAGCAGTGTCACCCTTTCGCATTGCTGCTCTGAAGATTCCCACCTAACTAGTGACTTCTCACGCGGCCTTCCAGCAGCAGAGTATTCCCTAAAGGGGTCTGAATGTGTGATATTTCTTTAAAGACTTTGCTTTAATAATTAGGATTCACATCACTAAAAAAAGTGAAAACTTAAAATATTTTTGGTTCTTTCCCCGTATAGATAAGAAATTAAAAATTCAGTGAGAAGAGATTATTTAATAAAAGTCACCCAGAATGTTGGCTGTAGTCTGCCAATGAAGTTGAAGGAGCTCTCTCAGTCTCCAGGTGGTAAAATTCACCCTCAATTCTTAAACAGTTGGGTAAATTCAGTTTTTCTCTTGGGTTTTCAGAAACTAAAAAGTTTTTCTGTTTTTGTAAGATAACTTTAGTAGTGCTTAGTTGTCTTTAACTTTATTAGAAAAAAATTTATTAGATTGTATTGTGACAGCTGTCATATAAGTATGCTATTAAAAAAACAAAATTGATGAATTTTTGTGTAGACATTTTTAATATTGCAGATGGAAGAAAATAGGTGATGTTTTTGGCATATTATGCTTTATTATTTCAAGACAGGTAATTGAAATGCAAAAAAAAAAAAACCCAATTGTGCAGTGTATGGAGAAGGAGCCGTGACTGACTAAACATGTCAAAATTTGTTTGTGAAGTTTCGTGCGGGAGATTTCTCGCTGGATGATGTTCCATGGTCAGACAGACCAGTTGAAGTTGACAGTGATCAAATTGGGACATTAATTAAGAACAATCAATGTTATACCACATGGGAGATAGCCAATATACTCAAAACACCCAAATCAATCAAGTTATTGGTGAAAATGAAAAATGTGTCTTTTATTTTACTGAAGAAAACATATAGACTTTTGGCCAACCCAATACTTTGATTTTTCTGAAGTGGTCTGAACTGGTGCTTGTTGGAGAGGTTTAAGGAAAAGATGAAAACATAAATATACAGTCATCACAGCCATCTGGGTTTCTCTGTCTGCTAGGAATTCTGGCTGCGACGTGTTTTGGCAGTGATGATAAGATTCAGGTTGGACACAGAATAGCATAGCTTCAAGGTTTATATACAGTAATGAGGCAGATAGCCAAAAACAATGAAAAATCCTTGGAACTTATCTGCTCTATCTATCATCTATCTATCTATCTATATCTATCTATCTATCTATCTATCTATCTATCTATCTATCTATCATCTATCCATCTATTATATCCACCCATTCACTCATCCATGCATCCATCCATTGACCTAATCTATATTCTTAATGCACTTATGAGCTGACAAGTAAGTAAGGGATTCTTAGGAATGATGAAAGATAACAATCCACAAATTAAAAAAAAAAAAAACAGCACGCACCATATATAACAAGAAAACCTCTTCTTGACACTGCCTGGTAAAACTATAGAATACTAAGACAAAAAGCATTTCTGAGGGAGCGATAAAGACAGAGAGGAGGGAGAGAGAGAATGGTTACCTTTAAGGAGCAACAGTGATAGGTGACTTCTTACAACCCATAAAAGCCAGGAAACAGCATCATGAGATACTGAGAGAACATTCACTGTTACACCTCTGTTAAATAGATGCATGTGTTTGAATACATGAATTCCGAGTTGAAAGCCCAGGCTTTCAACCACAGTGCTCTTTTGCCTTTATTTTAGCCAGAGACAACCACACAGGGAACTTCCTGATGAAGGAAAGAAAGGCCACTATCATCACTGGCTCCAAGGCTCGCACACTGTGTTCATCCTCTTTGCTCCGGAAGTGATATTTCTCCCACCTTAGCCATCTTTGTCTGTGACTTTTTCCGTCTCCATATCCCTTACTTTTGGATTTTGGGCAATTGTTTAGTTCTTCCTCTTCTTTACTATCATCTTTATTAACAATTCTTTCTCCTTATTTTCAATCAAAGATGACCACTGCTCTTCAAGTCAGCAATTACATGCAAGAGTCACTTATATCACGTTATCTCTGAAAAAATAAATCTCAGGTAGCACATTTTACATTTCTTAGGGTCCGCAGCACATGTTCTTTTTCTACAAACTCAATCTATTCTTTTAATCTGCAAATATAATGAAAATATTTAAACAGATTTTTTTAGGGCACAAAATGCTTTCAAGTACATTACCTCACTTGATCCTCATAATAACTCTCTGAATTACATGTTGCCTTTATTTCCATTTTATAGGTAAAATGCTGGCTTATTAGAGTTAAATGATAATCCCAATTCACACAATCATTGAGCTAAACCTGAAACCTGCACCACTCAATGAAAATCCCATACACATTTTAATTTACAGTTGAAACCCCTCCTATCCTCTCTACCTTTCCTAATTTATGTTCAAGGAATTGTTTTTCCAAGAAATGTTCACTGCAGAAAACCTGACAATGAGCACAGGGGGTCACTGCTAGTGTGGTGGCTTCTTCTGATAGAAATGGAACTAGGAAAGCTCTTACTACAATGTCTCTCCCCCTCCTGAGTTATAAACGCAACAAGCTGATTATTATGATGATACTTCATTCCAATAAGAACTGAAATAAGACAATGAAATCATGATACTTAGCTCTTATATAGCACTATTCATCTTCTGAGCTCTTTACAAACAGTAATTAATTACAGGAGGGCAACAGAGAGTTCAGCGGATCGGGCGATGCACATGTAATAAACCGACTCCTTCAGAATTAAGATTCAGAAGGGAAGTGCCTACTTGAGATCCAGACTGAAATTGGTGGGGAGGGGTGGTCATGAGGGACGAGAGGATATTTTAGAAAACCGAAAACTCTCCTCCTTCTGAGTTGTCAATATAATAAGCCTTTGAAAATAGGCTGCTACTATTTGAATTACAAGGGGATTCCAAATAGGGCAGGAAAGGAAGCTAGTAAAATACTGAAAAAAAAATCAGGTAAGAAAACTAAATTTTATGATGAATTTCACTGTACGCAGATAGTCCTGAAGACTACAAAAATAATGATTTGATTATCAAGGAAGGAAAATGTGCTGCTCATCTGCCTTTGTGTTACCTGAAGTTTCTAACTTCAATCTATTGTTTAGCAAAATATGTCCCAGTGGCTGAATAGGGTTGCTGATTACTCTCTTCCTAGGAAGAGGCAGAGAGGAGATACAGGGTGTTTGTTTGTGCTGGGGGGGTGCACATGGAAGTGAGGGGGAGACAAAAAAAATCAACCTTAGCCTCATAAGATCCTCTCTTCCGTTTGATTCAGACTCTTGTTCCTAGAAGCAGTCACAAGGCCAAATCACCGGCCTTGAGTCTGTGTCTGCAGGATTACTGAATGGCAATCATTCCCCATCATGCTCTGTAACAACAGAATAGAAGGCCCCCAGTGTTCGACATTTGTAAACAGATGTACCTTTTTTTTCTCTTCTCAGCAGTTTGACTCTCGTCTTAGGCATTTGTCTTCTCGGTGCAATCACAGAGACATCAGAAAAGTCCTGGAACGTGACCAAAGTCCTTGTCCCTGCTTCTCCAATTTGCTGGCCATTAGTAAAAATTCCAGTAGTGAGGGGCAGTACCTTTGCCTTCATGTCAACTGGTATAGGAAAATGGGACTTTGATGGTGGGGAACTTTGTCTCTGTCTAGGTGTAAGCAACTTAGCCTCACACTCTAGTTCAAATCCTAACTCTGTAATTTACTGTCTCTGATGGTACGCAAACTGCCTAGTCTTCTGGTCTTCAATTTCTCCACCTGCAAACTGGAAGCAGGAGTTCATTTACTTATGGCATTTATTTAAGGCTCTGCATTATATCTGAGAATAAAAAGACGGAAGACACAATTTCTCCTTTCTAAGGGTTGAAAGTTTGGTGGCAATCACCAATAAATAAGCACTTATCAAATAGGGTGGGATAAATTGGCACTGGGTTCTACAGAAGCCCAGACAAGAGAACTCTGAAGTGAAGTAATACAGGCTGAGCAATTATGTGCTGGCAAGTGTTTACCAATGAGTCATCCGAGAAAAAAGTTTGTACATTTATATACAAGCCTATATTTATTATAAGTCTTACTGTTATAAGAGATATGCAGCAAATTAACATAATACAATATGCAATATTTAACAAAAATTCCATGTAGCCCATTGATTCTTAAAGGGAGCAAAGTTTGCCACCCCAAAATATGCATGTTTGGCATAAGGATGATCTTGAGCTGGCTATTAAGAAAAAAGAGACATGGTTGAAGTTCTGAAAACCACTCATACTTCCTTCTCTGTACCAGGAAGACTAAAATCTCTAGAAACTCTTACTAGTAGAGAAGACGGTGACTTAAATTTGCATAACAACCTTACCCAACCTTATCCTTGTGACCCCCACAACTGGTGTCCCTGGACCCCCCACATCTGTCTTTTGTCTTTCACTGGAGATGGTCTTTAAGGTGTGGCTGTTATGGCTTTTCTGGAATTACTCCAGTTTCCTAGGTATTTTCAGTGTATGCAGTAGATATCATGCCTTAAACTTCTGCTTTAAACTTGATACTCTGTATTTTTTTTTTTAATTATGGGGTGGGGGTATCTTAGCCAAGAACATAGAAGTGTAAAGGAAAAATTATTTTTCTTCCACTACAATTCTCAGAGATTCTTGCTATTGATTTTTGCTGGCTCTTTGTCCTTAGCAAATCTATAGAAGCAATTGATAAACTAGCATAGTTAGGACATGAATGTTGTTTGGTATTTTCATTTATGTTAACAAGTAAGATGAAAGTGAAACAAAAAGATATATGTCCAAACTTTACTCATTCATCAATACTATTGGCAACTTCTTTGCCAAATTGAATAACAGTATAATACTCTAAGCTTTTTCCCCCAGTTTTGTATACTATTTACAGACATAGAACACTTTTAAGTGTAGTCTGCATTATTAACATTCTCTTCATTATTTTGTTACTGGAAACAATCAACAAAATAATGATTAAGTCCTATATTTAGTATGTCTTTCACCTTAGCCAATTTCCAGTTTTCAACATGGTATTGCTAGTGGCAAAATATCACCGGAATGTTACCGATGATTGGACTTTGGTTCAGCCACCCCGGTACCTAAGCTCTAGCTAAGAAAGAATTCAGAGTCAAAATTCAAATACAAGGAAAAGTTTATTTGGAAAGTCACAGAGGTAGAAGAAGTGAGCTGTGGAAAAAGTGAGGCTGTGTGGCCTCAGGAAACAAGTTAGAGAAGCAAAAGAAGGGCTCTGGGAATGTAGGGAAAAGAAAGGAAGATATACATGCCTGGGAAGAAGGAGAGAAAGAAAAACACTGGCTATCAGAGTGAGGGAGAGGGGGAGGGAGAGGGAGAGGGGGAGGGG